>JAJIZL010000129.1:581522-602700 GCA_023969395.1 Amblyomma maculatum | reverse complement strand
ATGTATTTATGTATATATATATAGCGGTTAGGTCACGCAAGCAACAATAATAAAAATAATTCCTCAGTGGTCAATCTACAACCTTCGTTAAATTTTCTTTTAAGGCATGTGTAAAGCTGCGAAAGGGTCGAGGTTCGAAACCAGTTCGGTGCATACGATTTCTTTTTTCATAAAGTACCTGCGCTATTCTAAACCTTATGCTATTTCTTTCTTGCTTTCCTTTTTCTCTGCCAACAACCAGGGCCTGCTAGTAGCACTGGGTGAGCCTTTTGAGTGTTTGTTCAAGTTTGTGCTGAAGAATGAACAGATATACCTGATATGGCTAAATTTCATTTTTGCAATACTGGACCACTTGCCGAGGCACAAACGTCGTCCGTAAAGAACTCGGAAGTTCCCCTGCTTCTCTATGCTTGTTAGCCGAAGCAGGTCAGCTAAGAAACACCGTGAACATACGCAGTGAATAGCTGTGAATTCGAAGCGGTGAAAAAAAAATAACCTATACACATTGGCCACCTGTTTGGCCGCCAAGTACCGGCTTTTCTTTGCCTTCTAACATTTCACCCTGCTTTGGCACTCTTTCGTGCGAGATTAAAGTGAGCATGCACTTTGTGAAGAAAACTTCCTTAACAAAACTTCCTTAACAATTGCATGTTACATGATACCGTATTTGACAACGAGCAGCTACAGGGTTCCTTCCATATAATGGCACTTGTAATTGTGAGATTGGGTTAGGGAAGCGAAACCAATATTTCTGATTTCATTCTTTTCTACCTTCTAACAGCTTTGACATCAGTAGGGGTGTTTTGTGATGAGAAGTTCGTTTTCTACCGAAGTAAGCCAAATTATGTTTTCTCTTTAGTGTTCCTCTGAAGGTCGCGTTCTGCAGAAAATCCGGCTTTGTCGGAGTTTCCGTAGCGAGCGATCACGGCCATAGCTGTGACTGGTGTACTTGCAAGGCTACATGGCTGACCACTTATTCTTCTATGGATTGTGCGACATAACGAGACCACATGATGTCGCAAATGGCAGGCACTGTCAATTCGGGATGCTCATTTGAAGTGGTCGTGTTCAATAAGAATCAGTTTTTCGAGATTCTTAGATGAATAGTGAGACATACTACTCCCACGCAGGCACGTAAGTACAAGACTTGCTTAGAGTAGGGCATCATATCTATCATATCTATGTCAAGCGGTCGCTTATGACCAGTAGCTGAAATGAATTAGTTCAAAGCTCTATGCTAATATAAATGTGTCAGTTAATGTGTTCAAAAATTGAGGGATTGGTAATTAAGAGAGAATAGACTTAGCTTGCACGAATAAGGGACTAGACGAGGAGCCGCAGAGGGGAACCATTAAAGCTATTGCATCAAACGCTCGATGCCCAATATTTAGAGTCCACGTATTATTTCCCCTCCTATGTTTTGAGAAAATACTTGACGGGTTGTCTCTTCCTCCTCCGAAGATGCGGTTTTAATACCCACGGCAGCAGGAAACACTGAACCGTGAGGCTGCGGATGCAACCTGACGGCCCACCAATCAGAGCCTCGTTGGAGGTTCAGGTGGTGGCTTGTTCATACTAGAGCACTGCACCTGTTGCGTTGCCGGTGTGGCTAAGCATGTATTTTGGCTGACGTGCGCTAATTGCGCGAACCTCGTTGACCACATTTGCACTTCAATTCCCGCTTAGCAATTCAATACGTTTTCGCTTTTTCGATTTCCGTCTTCAATTGGGGACACTTTCTATAGAATGTCTCACGTGTTTCATCATGGTACGCTTGGCTCGGTCCCACCAATTTGCATGCAGGCACATTAAGGACGCCAACGCAACGCAGACTATGCTGCTAATTCTTCAACGTAACGCTGATTGTCCGAATATGTGATATCTGTGGAGCTGCAAACGCCATAGTTTATGCACGGACAGGGTTCCACAGAAGTCATTTTACTTTTACCCACAGAAAAAATTTCTACCTGCAAATGCGACATTTACTATCCTCCGTCATGCGCATCGGCGAATATCAGTCTTACTCACATTCGATAAGAGCATATCATATAAGTTGTCTTTAAGATGACAGAATTCAAGCGGACAGTTGTACTTCTGCCGCAGCAAAAGAAGTGCACGCAGGTTCCAGCCCTGGCAGTAGAGGTGTCCAAAGTGGTATAAGTTATCTCGTAAACTGAAGGGGTATATCCCAAACTATGCAAGATTATTATTGTGTATGTGCCACATATTATTCCATTCTGCAACTGTTTGGTCATTTCAGGCACATCTTAGACAAACGAAGTTTTAAGGGCAAGTTGTTTACGAACGTTTTTCTCAATTTCCTGTGACTCCACTATAAAAGTCTGTATATCCGCAGATCCTCCGTCAGGACGCAGTAGATTTGTGCTACTAATGACTAAAACCATACCTCGTTTTTTTCGTCTGTGCTTCTTGTAACTACATGATTTGAATTCTGGACAATATAAATAGCATGGAAAGCTAACGAAAAGGGTTCTAGTTAGGTTGAGGACAGCACAGAGGGCCATGGAACGAAAAATGATTGTTGTAACGTTAAGATATAGGAAGCGTGCCGAGTGGGTCAGAGAAATAACCCAAGTTACTAACATTCTAGTGGAAATCAAGAACAAGAAATGGGCATGGACAGGACATGTAGAGCGAAGAGAGGATAACCGGTGGTCGCTTAGGGTAACAAACTGGATTCCAATGGAAGGAAAGCGTAGCAGCTGGGGGCAGAAAGTTAGGCGGGCGGATGGAGTTAAGAATTTCTCGAGAGTCAAGAGAATGCAGCTAGCACAGGACCGGGTTAATTAGAGAGATACGGGAAAAGACTTCGCCTTGCAGCGGCATAATTTGGCTGATGATGAATGTGACATATACGCCCTGCATCGCTGGAAGTTGAAGATAACAACGATCAGCAACAGTGACACAGAAGACAAAGTGGTAGCAATGGTTGATTATTTTTTATGCAAGTATACCTCAAAAATTTTCTTTGCTACCCAATTCTTGGTCGATCTCCCTCCGTGGGTATGCGCCATAAGTTATTTGGACAACAACAACAACAACGGTTGATGCTAGAAGAAGGTCGACGCTGCTTTGTTTCTGTGTTTTGTGTGCTGTGCCATCCTGGGCTAACCTTGTCACGTATCATCTTCGTGGAGGTGAATCACGATCCCCATACGCGCTGATTAGCCCATTTACGCTGCCAAAAGCTGGATTTGCGAAGCGGCCGCCACCTACCTGAGATCGCAACCACGTCTAAAACAGCCACGATGACCTCCGAAGCAGCCTCTACCACCGCGGGAACATCGCCTCAGCCAGTTGTTCTAAAGAAAATTCGCCACCCTTCCATCTTTAATGGCGACGACAACCCAAACGTTGACAATTGGCTAGATGAGTATGAGCGCTGAAGCCAGAACAACCACTGGGACGCCACCATCATGCTCGCTGACATCATCTTTTATTTGGCGGGAACAGCTCGAACATGGTTTCAAAACCACTAACAAGAGCGCGTTACCTGGGATACCTACAAGCGAAAGCTTAAGGACTTGTTCGGAAAACCAATTGGACGCGCTCTGGCTGCAAAAACGGAACTTTCTTCTCGTGTTCAATCCCCCACGGATTCCTACCTCGCCTACATTCAGGAAGTGCTTGCGTTGTGTCGCGAGATTAACACCTCCACGCCAGAAAGTGACAAGGTAGGGTATACCCTCAAGGGTATCGCGGATGATGCGTTCCACATCCTATTCTGCATCGATTGTTCTACCGTCGACTCGGTGCTCCAAGTCTGCAGAAGAATCGAGCAGGCTAAACAAAGACGTCTCATACTTCGCTTTCAGCGTCTTCCAAACAGGGCGGCTACCTCGTCCTGCGATGACCTGGCCCCTTTGCACCAACCCTCCTATTCCACGACCGTGGCTCGGATCGTCCGCAGAGAACGTGAGGCCCCAACTTCTGCACCACTCCCGTCTCCGCTGCCCGACACTGTTGCCATGATACAGGCCGTTGTCCACCAGGAACTTGCAAACGACGGCCTCTCCTCTAGCTCCGTGCCGTCCCCGCCACCATCGCACCCTGTTCCTTAGTGGCTGCTACAACCACCAGCACAGCCTCCCCACATCGCTAGCTTGGTCACAACCCTGCAGAGTGGCGCACCTCAGACGACAGGCTAATCTGCTTCATTTGCTGTCGAGCCGGCCACACTTCGCGGTATTGCCGTAGCCGTACTTTCCCCATCCCACGCTTCTATTACAACGCTGACCGTCGGTATTACTATGGACCTCGACGCTTTGTTGCCCACCAGAGGAGCCCCGCCCCGCCTATGATCGACCTGCACACTTTCCTCCTCAACCAGATGAACCTCGCACCAAAACCGTCCCAACTGCTCGTCGCTGCAGCCATATCCCTGTGATATTGCCAGGGGGCGCTCGGAGCGAAAGACGTTGAAGTGGCGCTCGGAGAAAAAGGACGAAGTGAATCGGCTCCGGACTCGCTGGACGTTCAGCGTTCTTGACCGACAAAGCGTTCAGCTGTTCTTGACCGACTGTTTTTTCCCTCTTGCGAACAGCACAGCACAGGTCAAGGGCTTCACGTTCCAGCTGCTACCGATTAAGGCACCGCTACGAGCACAAGGCGTGAAACGGCTAAGGATTGGGCGGCTAGTCCTCTTTTTCTGTTTTCCCCTGCGCATTTGCGCTTTTCACCGTGTTGATAACGCTTGCAGAGAGATTGTAACTGTAAAGTGATGTCTACGCAGTCTCCCGGCCAGGGGCGCTCCCCCTGGTCGGCTTTCATTACTCCTCACGATCTACCTCTGGAAGCGTTCCAACGATCTGGCGTTCCAAACATTCCTGTGGCGCTGGTGCCCAAGGATGGCGGATTTATTAAAATGAATAACCCTGGGACTGTTCGAGCTGCTCTCCAGGCAGCCTCTACCCTGTAGGACTCGATCACAGAAGTGAGGCAGTTTGGGCGTGGCGATCTCCAGACCTCGATTGCGTGAAGGATCTGCTTAAATGCAATTCATTTGGATCGCTTCAGGTGAGCAGCTTTATTCCAACTCATCTTGCATGCACAAAGGGATTAGTTCGAGGAGTAGACTCTTCTTTAACTCCAGCTGAGACCCTCGACCTTCTTTCGGCGGCTGGTGTGGTAGCGGTGTATCGTTGCAGCCGGGAGGTTAATAATACGCGGGTACCAACAGAGTCGGTGATTGCCACATTTGCGGGAACTTCATGCCCGTCAGAGATAAAAGAATGGCCATTGATCTTCCGTGTGGATCCTCTTGAATCTAAGCCACTGCAGTGCACTAATTGCTGGCGATATGGTCACAGTGCACGTGGTTGTAAGTCCTCCGTGCGGTGTTCCAAATGTGGCGATGGTCATCATTCGTCATCATGTTCACAACAACACGACAAATGTTGCCTTTGCGGTGGAGCCCACTCTGCAAACTCCTTGGAGTGTCCATCTCGAAAACAGGAGCTGCAAATTCTAGAGGTAATAGATAGAAAACGCTGTTCGCGTCGTGACGCTGTAACAGAAGTTAAGGAACGATTACACGGTTATGCAGGTGTGTCAGCCCGATCAGGTGTGCCTCTGGATGCATCAATCTCAAAGGCGATAATGACTGCAGTGGAAGCATCAATGACTAAAATGGTCGACCGAATAGTTGCTACTGTCACAGAGTGTTTTTCTAACGTTCTGGCAGTTCAGCTAACGCAAGCCCTGCAATCAGGAACAGCCCCGTTCATAGCAAATATGCCCTCTGAAAGCTCTTAACTGCTTGAAAGCACTACTGTTGCTTCGCCTAACAGGGCTGCTCCCCCAGATGACGATGAAAACATTAATGACGCAGAGATGGTAGAATCAGATGTAAGAATTCTAAAACGGTGTGGGTCTCCCATGTCCAATCATTCTTCTCCGCGGTCCCAACCAAAATCAAAGAAACATCAGCATACATTAAAGCCAAAGGATAATATTTTGGGGCAGGCAGTTGCGGCTGCCAAGATTTCACAATCATAGGGGCACTAAGAGTTATCCAGTGGAACTGTCGTTCAATTCTAACAGCTTCAACAGGTTTAGTTTACATTTCTTCTCAATATAATCAACACATAATTATTTTGCAAGAAACTTGGCTAACAGCCGAAAAGCATTTCTATTTACAAAATTATCATTCATTCCGACAAGATCGCCAATCAAAAGGAGGAGGTTTAACTATATTTGTCTGTAAAAAATTCTGTCACAGGGCTAAGATTTCTTTCCAGTTATCTTCTATAGATTGTGAGTTATTGCCCCTAGACTTTGAAATTCCAGGGCACTGTCCGTTTTCCTTAGTGAATGCTTATTTCCCTAGCGGTGTACAAGATACAAAACCTCTAGATCTGCTATTAGTTAATTGTCGAAACTCAGTTCTTCTGGCTGGTGATTTTAATTCGCATCATGTGTCATGGGGCTACAAGCCAGATAGTTGTGGCAAGCGTCTTTGGGATTGGATAACAAATAATAACTTTTCCTGTAGAAATTCGGGTTCGGCCACTTTTATAAGAAAGCACAGTCAATCTGTGTTAGATTTAACTTTTACCTCTCCCAGTCTCTTCGTTAATAATTGGTCGACACTTGATTGTGGCACCTCTAGTGACCACATACCGATTGCGTTTGAGGTTAATCACCCTGTAACTCCAGCGACTTCTCAGTTGAAGTCATTTATCAACTATAATAACTTTCAGTCAACGTTACGCTCTAATCTTGAGTCATTGACTAACACGGATGAAGAACAAAAATCAAAACGCTTATGCTCGGTGATTGAGCACTGCCGTAAGAAGTCTGAGATCTTGGTACGGAGCTTAAAGGGGAATACTTCAGCTGTTTGGTGGAATGTTGATTGTTCCCGAGATTACAGACGTAGAAAGGCGGCATGGAAAAAGCTTCTCCACAACCAGTGCCCGAAAAACTGGCAGGATTACAAGTTCATTGCAGCTACTTTTAAACGTACAGTTGCAAAAGCGAAGGACGAGTATGATGCTAAGCATTTTGATTTCCTCTCTAAATCTGGCAATCGAACTGCTCTTTTTGGTTTTTTACGCTCGCGGAAAAAGATTCCGCAAGCACAAAATCTACATTCCTTTATTTTGACTCCACATGAAGCAATAGAGACAATTGAAACAATTGCCAAAGGACTGGAGAAGCGTTTCTCGTCTGCACTTCCTTCGGGCTCGATATCTGTAATGCCAATGGAACCAGTTAATTATGATCCTCAAATTTCCGTTTCTGAGCTTTCTCCTATAGTTATGAGATTACCAGCCGCTGCTCCCGGTCCTGATAAAGTAACATCGAAAATGTTGAAAATTCTTTTTGACGAGTCACCTCAGACGTTATTAGAGCTAGTAAATTATTCTATCAGACATGCTTGGATACACCCAGAATGGAAACTTGCCAAAGTAATTCCTTTACTTAAGAATAAAGGCGGTGCCTTGTCCATTGATAATATTAGACCAATTGCATTAACATCAAACATTGTAAAATTAATTGAAAGAGTCATACTTATACGTGTTTTGGAATTCATGAATAAAGAAAATATCCCCAGCCCTTGCCAAATTGGTTTCCGTCAAAAGTGTTCCATCTGAAATGCGCATGCTGATCTCGAGAGTCGAGTTCTTTTAGCGCGGCGCCAAAAAATGCACGCTGCCTTGATAACGCTAGATATAGCCAAGGCATATGATAGCGTTGAGCATAGCATTCTATTGCAAAAATTAAAATCTCTTCAGTTTCCACATTATTTAGTAGCCTGGATATCTGAATTCCTCCAAAACCGAGAGTTTTACTGTGCATTAAATGGCGTCCATTCTGGCAGATATAAGCAAGCCAGGGGAGTGCCGCAAGGAGCAGTCCTTTCACCAGTCCTTTTCAATATACTACTCAGCTCAATACCAGTTCATCATAACGTTCGCACTTACGTATATGCGGATGATATTGCGTTTTTTGCAACTGCATCGGATATTCAATCACTTTATCTCCACTTGCAAACGTACCTAAACTCTATTGAGAATTGGTTGTGTGGCTTGCGTCTCACAATAAATGTCAACAAAAGCGCAGTCCTCGTATTTAATGTAAAAGATTCTGTAAGTCTGTCTGTAATGTATCAGCAGCAAATAATACCATAGGTTAAATCATTAAAGTATTTAGGGGTCACTTATGATGATAATCTTTCATGGCAGCCCCACATTAACCATATTGCTACGAAAGGGGCTCGGGCCGTGGGCATGTTGCGCCGAATTAGTCGTCCCAGGTCTGGAATGCGGAGAGATGTCCTTTTAATGATTTATGTTATGTATGTGCGTCCAATTTTAGAGTTCGGTTCAGTCTTGTTTTCTGGATCAGCAACTTATAAAATTCGACCGCTTGTTCTGTTGGAACGGGAAGCACTTTGGTTGTGTCTGGGACTTCCAAAATTTGTTGCCAACAATGTGCTCTACCTTGAAGCCCGGATTCCACCCTTGATATATAGATTACAAATTCTAACCGTTCAGACGTACTTAAGGATATATGAATCAGAGTTTCACCGATCTATGTCTATTTTTTGCTGTCAACCGACCTCCTTTTTCGGTGTCCATTGGTCTAAATTTCACACCCCGCAGGTCGTTATGGTCAAAAATTTGCTGGACCCTTTAAATGTTTCCCTTCCTAGTATTCTACCCATACAAACCATCGGTTCATCCATTAAAATTGTCTTTGATGACATATTATCGAATAATGCTAAAAACTTATCATCCGTTATTCTAAACGGATTATTAGAAGATCATTTAAGAAGTCTTTCTGATAGTTTAGTTGTAGCTACTGACGCATCTCAAAGTAATGAAAAGGCGGGTGTGGGTATATATTGTCCACATTTAGACTGGTCTTTTCCTGTACGGCTTCCGGACTTCACCCCAATTTTTGAGGCGGAGTTTCTGGCGGTGGTACTCGCTTTACGGAAATTAGACTCCTCTTTTTCTAAAGTGGCAGTAATTTCCGACTCTCTATCCTTGTGTTCATCTCTCTCTTCGTCGGTGGATTCTGCAATAGTAAAAGCCTTTGTCTCCCTGATCCCTAGACATTTGAAAATTGTACATATGGTATGGGTCCCAGGCCACAGCAATGTGACTTTAAATGAATATGCTGACAATTTGGCAAAAGAGTCCCTTAATGGCCCCGTATTATCTATCCTTCCGGCGACCGCGTACATCACCGCAGCGAGGTTTCGAAGAAACGTCCTATTAAATATGAAAAATGGACATATTTTAAGATCTGATGACTACCTGCATCTAAATTATTCTTGGAATAGAAAATTATGTCATTCACGGCAACTTGAGATTTCACTAACAAGGCTGCGATGCCGTATCCCACCTTTAAATTTCTATCTTTACAGGTCTGGTTTGGCACTGTCTCCCGTCTGCGCATTTTGCGGTGAACAAGAAACATTAGATCACTTTTTATTGTTTTGCCGCCGCTTTACTACGCTGAGAAAACAGTTGATGGAAAGGCCATTGCAACAGCTTGGCCTTAGTTTAAGCAGCCCGACATTGTTATCATTTGGCGCCACCATCCTTGGGCACAGTCACAGGTCTGTGTTTACCGCCATGCAAAATTTTTTACTGGACTCAAATCGTTTGCCTTGCTAAATATTTAAACATCACTTGTTCTACAATTGTAGTGTCAATCTCCCGTGAGTGTTACCACTTTTCATTTTATATTTCACTTATTCCCCGTTTTGTTTCCTTTGCTCTACCCCTCAAATTATTTTTTTTTGTGCAAGTATATTAAAAAAAAAAATTCTTTGCTACCCAATTCTTGGCCGATCCCCCTCTGTGGGTATGTGCCATAAGTTATTTGGACAACAACAACAACAACAACAACAACGTACCAGACGTATTCCACCTGCACCGGCTCTGATAACCTAGCCCTAGTCGCCAATACCGTGACAAATACCGTGACAATACCAATATTTACTGTCCTCACCAGTTGCCCTCACGACTTTATATTAGGACTCGACTTTTTAACTGCACATTCCGCGCTCATTAACTGTTCTTCTGGACTGCTTCATCTGGACCTCCCACTCTGTCCTGACAAACAGGCCGCTGACACTTCAACGCTCCGTGTCCGCTCCTCTACATTTACTCGCCTGCCACCAGACGCCGCAGTGTATGTGCTCATGTCTTTCCCCTCCGATCCTGATGGTGATTACGTTGTTTGCCCCATAACCGACGTAACCCTACAGTGTAGAATCGCTCTCCCTCATAACATCGTGCACGCAGAAAATAACAACGCTTATATTCCAGACATGAACTTCGGCCTTTTTGTGCACGTTCTTCCTGAGGGCATTACTCTCGCCGAACTGACCCCACTGTCTGACGTCAGAGTGGCCGCTCTTTTACCTGACCCTGCTGCTAAAGTGTCGATACGACCTGCACCATGCCCACCTCCGGAGGCCCGCATATCAGGAATGGTCACCCCTACCTTGCGCCCTGATCGTGCTATAGCACTTCCGAGCCTTCTGACTTCATACAGCTATATTTCCGATTTTGGTGACCGCCCCTTTGGGCACACGTCCCTCGTTACACATCGCATCAATACCAGTGACGCCAGCCGAATTCACGGAAGACCTTATCGAGTCGCCATTTCTGAACATCGCGTCATACGAGATGAAGGGGACAAGATGTTAGCAAAAAAAAACATTATAGAGCCTTCTAGCAGTTCCTGGCCGTCGCCTGTCGTGCTTGTTAAAAAGAAGGACAACACCTGGAGGTTCTGCGTTGATTACCGACACCTGAACAAAATTACAAAGAAGGACGTTTACCCGCTCCCCAGGATAGATGATGCCCTCGACTGCTTGCACGGTGGCAGCTATTTCTCTTCGATTGATCTTCGTTCCGGTTATTGGCAGATCGCAGTCGACGAACGGGACCGAGAGAAGACCCTCTTCGTCAGTCCCGATGGCCTGTGTCAATTCAAGGTGATGCCTTTCGGCTTGTGTAATGCGCCTGCAACATTCGAGCGCATGATGGACTCTCTCCTGCGCGGTTTGAAATGGACGACGTACTTGTGCTAGCTCTATGACGTCATCGTATATTCCTCTACATTCGAGAGCCATCTCTATCGCCTTGATGCCATTCTTGGCGTCTTCCGAAAAGCTGGCCTTCAACTGAACTCGAAGAAATATAGCTTCGGCCGACGTGAACTCAAGGTGCTCGGTCACGTTGTCGACGCCCGTGGTGTTCAACCAGATCCAGACAAAATACGAGCTGTAAGTGCATTTCCTACACCCCGTTGTACGAGTGACGTCCGTAGTTTTCTTGGGCTTTGCTTCTATTTTCGGCGGTTTGTACCCAACTTCGTGGAGACTGCTCGTCTATCTCACCAATCTTTTGAAGAACGACACTCCATTTTGCTGCGACCAAGAACAATCCAAAGCCTTTTCTGCGCTCATTGCAGCCCTCACCAACCCGCCCATCCTGGCACACTTCAATCCCTCGGCACCAACGGAGGTACACACCGACGCCAGTGGTCACGGTATTGGTGCCATACTCGCCCAACAGCAGATGGGTCGCACTGGAGTCATTGCTTATGCCAGTCGCCTCCTTTTTGCGGCTGAACGGAATTACTCGATCACAGAACGTGAGTGCTTAGCCCTCGTGTGGGCCATTACAAAGTTTCGCCCTTATTTGTTTGGCCGCCCGTTCTCCGTCATCACCGACCACCATGCCTTTCGGTGGCTTTCTACGCTGAAGGACCCTATTGGTCGCCTGTGCCGTTGGGCCCTCCGCCTTCAGGAGTACACTATTTCTGTCGTCCACAAGTCTGGCCGGATGCACGCTGACGCCGATTTCCTGTCCCGCAACCCGGTAGATCCGCTGCCTGCGAGCGAGTGTGAAGATGACACATTTGTGTTCTCCTTTTCTGACCTTTCAAACACTCGCCATGAGCAGCGCTTAGATCTCAAGCTTTGCAGCATTATCACTCGCCTCAGCACTGATCCCTTTGACGCTACCCTTGCTCTGTTTGTGCTCCACGACGACACCTTATACCGACGGAATATGCGACCAGATGGCACCGAGCTTCTGCTCGTAGTCCCGGAACATCTGCGTACCACCGTTCTTCAACAGCTGCACGACGCACCCACAGCGGGTCATCTTGGCGTATTTTGTACGTACGACAGCGTCCGCCGCCGCTTCTTTTGGCCAGGCCTTTATCGCTCTGTTCGTCGTTACGTGGCTTCTTGTGACCGGTGTCAGCGACGGAAGAAGCCTTCTGTTATGCCTGATGGATCCCTGCAGCCGATCGACATCCCAGCAGACCCGTTTTCCCGAGTTGGCCCGTCGGGCCTTTCCCACTTGTATTGTGACATCTGAAACTGAGACAGTGAAGAGAGAGAGAGAGAGAAAACTTTATTTCAAAAAGAAAAATAAAAGAGAAAGGAAAAAGAAAAAAAAAAAGGGGGGGGGGGGGGGGGAGGGGGGGGGGGGGGGGGGGGCAGTGAGTGGAGTCTTCATTTCAAGACCCCAGTGGCCTGGGCTGCCGCTCTTGCCTGAGTTACCAGCCTACGCTGGGTCTCTAGATCATAGCATTGCAGAGTAGCCTCCCTGAGACAGTGAAAGGCGGCGTTATTGGCACACTACCCATTGGTACCATATCTCGTCCCATGCGGCATTATTGCGCACAGAAGGAATGATACATTGCAAACGGTTTCTGGGGGCTAACAGTGATGAAAGCTATCATTACCTGTACAGACCAGCAATGTCTGGTTTGAAAGGTTGCTGTCACACAACCCACTGTAAATATACGGCCGCGGGAAAAGTGTCCAAACTACAGAATCACCGTTATATATTATCATGAAGACGGAGCCAAGCCCTATTGTGCTTCATCTTTGGGAAACCGAACTTCTCAATCGATACGGCATTGTGTGAAACTTGCATGGATACCTTGCCTTGTTTGTGGCAAGAAACGTACTTCGGATATGCGAAGAACGCTTCAAAGAAACTGGAGAAAAACGCATGGCAATATATTCGATCAATCAGCAACCTGAATGCTCGTTGTCGAGCTGAAAACTCTATTTCCGATAAAACTCCGAATTTTGAACCAAACAGTTCGCATGGTTGCCTCAAAGGAACGAATAAAGAGACGCCCCTGAATTTCGCCTTTTACTGCAACGTGCGGCATCCGAGTGCCTGCCTATATGTTATCAAAAGTAGAAGCGATTTCTTAATTTTTTTTCTGCTTTTCAAGCCGCCAGTAGAATCTTTTTTTTTCCCCGATTTTTGACACGGCCACATTTTGATTTCGTATGACTATGAAAATTTGTGAGTACCATCGCAAGGCGCATACATACATTCATAGTATGTCAGCCATGTCTTGCACTGCCTCTCCACACAGTTTTTGTGCACACGTGTGTAAGATTTTTGCTGCATTGAGGCCGATCACAGCAGCTAAATCAACGCAAGAACGTGGAACTCTGGAGAACAAGCTTCATGGTAAATAGCGTGTGCGAGCCTCCAGTCGGGAGGCCGACCTTAGAGCAAAGCGCACTTTTCGAGATACGAATCCGTGTTTTTGTTACTATGAAGACATATCCCGCAACCTGCTGAATGGTACATGTCAATTTTAGGGCGTTTCTAATGCGACATTAAGTTATTCAACAACGCCTAATCTAGCCGGCCGCGTCTGCGTAGAGTGACGATAAGTACCATTTTAATAAACGTATGGTGAAAAATAGGGTAGAGAACCAGTTGCAAAATTAGCCGATGTCTGGTACTAAATGACTATACTCATAATGGCTGAACCAAACACTGATTCATGACATTGTCAGTAAGCATGACTCTGCGGAATAAACATCATCAATAATGACACCCAAATTAAAGTTTACTCAGAGTGAGGGAGTAAATATTAGAGACGACTAATAATATCTCGCCGCATGAATGAAAATATGCAGAATTTAGAGCCACGTTTACTCTATATGGCGAGGGTACCAAAGGTGGAAGAGTCCCGAAAGAAGTTCCGAAAGTATCTTTATTGTACTCCTCGCTACACAATAAGCGGAGTAAAAAAGGCGGACGCTTTCGCAATTCCTCCATGTCATTTCGATTGATCGCGCCTATATTAGCGGAATAGCGTTAAAGAAACACTGACGACTGCTATATCACAATTTATGTGTTAGCGAAATTCAATTTTACGACATTCGTGGCCAATTGTTATTGCTTTTCCGACAGCAGAGTACCAATATATTTTTCAGATATTGCAATTCAAGATTGAGGGGACTTTTTCTAAGCGCGGATGGGGTGCGAACTGTGCAACGTGGCAGAAAGTAAAACCGAACACACCTGCTTTGTGGAATTCCTTCCGTTCCCTTCGCTGTCGTGTTTCTTCGAACGGAAAAATCACGCCGCTCTTCGTTCGACGCTTACTTGGGTTTATTCATCTTAAATACTTTATTTCTAGGTTCGCGTCCTACTCTAGAGGGCGCATGCGAAACTGAAGTTACGTTATGCAACAAACTGATGCGCCAGACAACCCTGCGCGTACGTACCCTGACGATGACAGAACAGCTGAATATTATAAAATAATTTTTTTTTTTTCCGATTCTTCGCCAAACTTTGATGCTTATTACGGTTGCGGGACATTGGCGACACCTCTCGCCGCATCGCCCGCAACAGGCGTATTTTCGCCTAGTTTAAAACGTCACCGCCGCGGCGTCATCTCCCCGTGAAAGCTAGAATCACTAGTGAAAGCTCCGGGCGAAACGCTTCACTTTCATTGAAGCGTTGCCACGATCGGCACTCGATAGTTTAACGATTTAACACATGCGCTTCAGAAAATAAAGATAATGATGCTATGTGCAGGAGTAAGATTGATCGCAGCACGTAACCGTCGCTATGCAGGCTCGACAGAAAAATGCACTTGCCTAAATGCACTTGCCTATTACCCCAAAAAAGAATCGTGGTGCAGTGCGCGTAACGTGTAAGCGTGTTTCACCGAGTGGTCATACAATCTGTACCCGAGTTTTAAATTCACGAAACTCTATCAGCTGCGTTAACCTGTTGCGTATTGTCCTCCGAACTTGGGGCATAGTTTTGGCCTTTTATTGCATATTGTTATTCGAACTAAGGACATAGTTTTGGGGCTTTTTGTGAACGCCGTGTAAGTTTTGCCTCACTTACGACTCTGGACGCAGCGCTGTTCAGCAACAAATTTCATCTTGTTGGCGTGTAATCTCTTTATAGATTGTCCTAGTGGATGTACTACCCAATTGGAAAAAAGACTACAGAACTGTGTCAAAAATACGACAAAATATCCTGTAGTTCTGTCGTAACCATCAGATTTTTCTGCAGTTGTATATTACTTTTCTGTAGTTCTGTAGTTTTTCTATAGTATATTTCTGTTGTCTGTAATTCTGTAGAACTGTTCTGTTGTAACTACAGAAATTGCTGCTGTTACTACAGAATGTTCTGTTGTCACAACAGGTGTCCCGTCAAAAACCGCACAGAAATTCTGTCGTAACATCAGAAACTTTTCTGTAGTTTTTTCCGACTGGGTAGTGTGCCGCAGTTGTAAAAAAAAGTAAGAGAGTCAGTTTATCAAGAACCACAGCTCAGAAAAGTTTTCCACCTCATTTCGAAGTCAGGTATTAGAAATTTTTAAAGCTTCCTTGAAATGCGGAGAACCTCCTCGAGAGCCATTTATTTGCAAGTGCGGAGATGAACAGGCTTGAGTGTTCTCATTATCTCCTTTGTTTCTTTCGAACAGGCCTTTGGTTGTTATCGTGTGTAATAGCGATATGCCAGAGCTTGAGTGCAAGTATTACTTTACTACCTTCTTTGAAATTTCATATTGTGCTCCATCCGCTTTGATCCGAGGGCTATATACAAGCCTGCTCACGTCGCTACAATTCTTTCTACAGTCAGATTGGTACATCCAATTGGTTCAACGGCGGTCATATGAGCTCTCCGCAGGAATTTGTGGCAGATTTTATGGTGTGCATTCGTTCTTCTCTTTCACGAATCAGCTGTGGACATTGTATGAAATGGACAATCGCTAAAAACAAGTATACAACATAGCTTGTTGCTTTGTTTGACCTCCAGGCAGCGCATGATCTTGCTAACAAAAATGTATGCATGGTGCATAATCGAACTACTTCCACTACTTCCATCTCAGGTGCCCATGACAGATATTTTGGCTCTCTCTAGAGCCGTAGCATTCAGTATGAAGTTTTTCGAGGTTTACCATTAGCAGAAGGCGTAATTAGTCGCTTCTGTTTTCTTCTTTTTTCGCTTTCATGTGGCATTGCATTCGTATAGCTCAAAAACAAGACTAGTGGTGAGCGTTGACAAAAGAAAATTATCTAGTTTAGTGCGCCTCTTGTAGTCTTCGCATTTTAGGTGCAAGGAGACATTCTTCGCTTATTCTTCACTCGGCTCCCACCTGCTGCTTCTTCCGCCAGGGGAATCCCCTGGGAAGTCCTTAAATATGACAGCGTGGTTATATTCTACGGTTTTCTGACGGTGTTCGAGCAGCGGAAAGTGCCGCGCAGGCTCGACGCCGAGCTGCAGATGCACAGAGCGAAGAAGCGAATCACACTTACTTGCGACTCAAAACCAAGTGTAATCGGCCAATACAAATACCCGAAAAGCAAAGTCTGTGAAAGCAGCGACGGTGTCTCTCCTGTTAAAAATTGCGTCAGCGATCATTTTAACACTACTTTCCTATCTCTTGAAAGCGCACGTAGATCTCACAAAGATTTGCATGTTCGAATGAATAAAGACACATTTGTCTTAAAGGGCCACTGTCCAGGGAAGGACCTTTTAAGCGAAGGAGGCTAGTATTTCGATCAGGTACCGCAGATAGTCTGTGCAAAATGCTAGTGACACACGCGCCGCAAAGCAACGAAAATACAAATCAAAGCTCTCTCATGCTCTCCTTCGGGAAGCCGGCTTACCCGTTCCCTGCACTGCCCCGTCAGCCGCAGCTATGACGTATTTGTTGAGAACGACGTCCATTGGTCCGTCTCACTGTCTGAGGGTGAAGGATGCATGGGTGTCTATTGCTAGCTGCGCGCTTTTCCCTCGCCACGGCCAGACGGAGTCCAGCGGCGCGCGCTCCCTCACCCGTTTTTGTTTCTTTCTTTTTTTCGCACACGCGGAGTGCCACGCCTCACCTCCCGCCAAACGCGGAGGAGGAAGGCGAATTTGTCTTGCGGAGGCAAGACGACCGGGCAGGAGAGTGAAAACATTTTGCGAGGGAGCGAGAGGAGAGAAACGCGACAGAATGATGTAATTGCGGTGGCTGTAACTGCGTTATTAGTTACTCTTTTCAAAAACATTTTGCGGCCTTGCGTTCTGTGGGCGAAGTCTCACAGTCACCGGGGAAGAAAATATTTTCGACCGGAAGGTGGACAGTGGGCATTTAAAGCTGTCACGTCATACTTTTAAAAGCGGTGCCTTAGAGCCCTCCAAATTTTGTAATCTACTGCAGCCGGTGTTAGGAGTCGCACCGGAGCCCTGACTGGTAACTGAACTTCAGACGCTTCCTTGCGTTGGGGCTGCACATTGTCACATATCATTTCCTTGGAATGGTGTCGCATGCGCTTGTTGACTACATACCGATCACACACGCGCGTAAAGTCAGCACAACCAGGCTTCCAGACAGAGCAATCACTATGAAAACACGTGCCAATACAGGCGACGCACTCCTTTCGCGGCGTCTGACAGCCCTTGCTGACGGCTCATCGTCAAGAAGTGGCGGCGCCCCCGCTGAGAATGTAGAAGCCGTAACTCCCTCCAGAGCGCCCCAGTCATTCTAGAAGCGACGTGCTGGCCCGCATCGAATGTGGCTCTATTGAGATGCCTAGTTTGGCAACACCACACAGACTTTAGATAAGCCTATGGACCTGAAGGCATCCTGAGGCTTGAATTGCGTGTCTTAATATTAATTATTTTATTATTCTGAAAGCATTAGTAGAGACAAGGGAGAATTCTAGTTTTGACAGCCTTGGGACCAAAACATGCCAAATTCAAGATGATTCAAGAGCGCAAAAAAGGTACACTGATGTAAACTGTACATCCATGTTTCTTTAATGCGTTCCTGCATCTTTATGAACAAGAACAGAAACACTCAGCTAGAATACTTTTCAAGACCAATTCAGTAACCGAAAAGGGTCAGTATCCCTGGCTTACAAGGTATATGTAACTAGTTCGCAGTTGACTACGAGGTACACCCCGTAAAAGGTCATTAGTAACAAAGTAAGAAAACCAAGAGCGTTATCTGAAGGGGTGCGATATGCACCTTTTCTGTTAGAACGACTTGCACACCTGACAAACCAACTGTTTGCCACTTGTTAGATGAGAATGTTTGTTCACTATCATCAACAGCATCAAGCAGTCTATCGGACATGACATTTGTCAACCTCATTTAAGACACTGGCACAAAACCTCCCATAGTTGTCACGAAAATTGTGATGCTCTGACGATCGCGACATTTGAGCGGGACGCCAGTCGCTTACTAACAACTGGCGCTCCTCATGATGGATTGCCCTAACGCTCAACACAGCGAAACGACCTCAATAAAACATATTAACCATAGTTGTTCGGGGTAAACTTCTGACGTTTTGATTCTTCACTAGCGCTACTTGTTTAATGCGGACATCGATTCTTTGTGCAGTCAGCACTTGAAGTTTGACCATTTGCGTGTAAATATGATGCATTTCTTGAAACAACCTTGAGAGACATTCATTCATCCGTATTAACTCAGAGAAAAATCCCGAGCTCACATTCTAAAACAAATGCCGAAAAACGTTCCCCGAATTTTTGAAACCCGCCTAGTCCAACCCCTCCTTCATAAGCTTTCCCACTAACTATCGTCTGCTGATTCACCACGCACTGGTGGCGGATCAGTAGATCAGTGCTGGGCTCCCGAAATAAAGAAACCTACCATCCAATGCTAAACTTTCATACAGTTTCCGAACTCGTTTCTGCTTCGCGCTGTGCTTCCTGATTGGCACTTTCGCGCTGATCAAGGAGATCCGTGAGGATATTACAATCGGAAGAAACCACATAGCAACGGATTGTGCGCAATAAAAAACTATCATCAGTTTACAATATTCATCTTCATGGTCCCTTGGCCACAAAGGGTTGAAGGAAAACATGAAAGTGAAAAATAATTGCGCAATTTTAACCCTACCGAAGGTTTAACCCGACCTATACCTGATAATAGCGAAAGACCCCGCCGTGTTGGCTCATAATTCAGACGTTCGCCTACTGAAGCCTAACACCCGTGTTCTTAATTGACTGGTTCAAATAAGAACCACTCCGATGTTTTCTTTTTTTTTTTTTTTTAGTGTGAAAGCACTACAGGCTGCCTCGCTAAATCGCCACCAAAACGGCTAAATCCTAGTTTGAAGGTCTTCAAGGACATTCGACCGCACCTAGTGAACTTGACAGTTGCAGCCCGGATAGTATAGAGCTTGGCTCTAATAAGGTTTTTGAGATTGTGATTTGTTAAGTTGATGCTCTGTATCCTAGTTCTACCATGTACGTTTAGGTAGTTCAGTGTTGCACGGTGACGATGCAACAGGTTTATTGTGAAAACGATCAGTGATCGCAGAGTGGCCACGATAGACTCTGCAGTTAGCGCCAAGTTTTCTGAATAAGACCACCAATACGTGAGGCATCTTGAATCTTCAAAGGCCTTCGGAGGGAGTCCGTTCCTGGCGCACCACCTTCTGGCTGAACAGTTTGTACGCTTTGCACCCCTGACTCCCTCCAATAAAATGCCGGCGATCACCATCCACTCTGGTTCATCCTCTTTCCTACACAATAAGAGATTGCTCTTTCTCTCTCTCCTAGGACCCCTTTCCTTATTCGATGAGCGCGTAGACGAGCAGTATGTTGCATCTCGACGCAGCTGGGAGGAGGTGGCCGTTTTGCATGCCTTTAACCGGAGCCTCAGGCGCCAACCCACTTGCGTTACTAGGTGCGCCCGCGTTCTTGCAATCTGCGCCTGCGCTCTTACGGTTACACATAAGTAGAGAGACCACCTCATGGGAAAGCGTGTCTCGTAGGCTCGTAGCACACAATACTGTGTCCAAAGCGGGTATGTAAACTTGAAACAGTAGATTTAAGGGGAGTAAATAATTTGGCCTCATGCCCTCTACCATTCGCCTCTCCTACTGTGTAGTGCGTCTTTCTGATGTGTTTAAAATTGAATCCTTTTGGCTATTTGAGCTTCGACATCTTCAGAATACAGTGTATCTATTTATCCTGTCTAACGTTGCTGTAAAGCCATAAGCAACAATGTGTAGAATTTGTGTGATTCGCGCTATTCAATAATAGAAAGAATGGCAGTAAATACTAAGCTACAATCAATAATGCGCTATTTGTGTAATCTGCGTCAACTAACAGATGTTGAGCAAAAATAAGTTATCTCATGATAATTACTGAAAGGCTTGAAAATCAATATGCAGAAGACTAAGGTAATGTTCAACAGCCTCGGGAAGGAACAGCAGTTTACATTAGGTAGCAAAATACTGGAAGTAGTAGGCGAATATGTCTACTTAGGACAGGTAGTAACCGCAGATCCGGACCACGAAAAGGAAATAACAAGAAGAATACGATTGGGATGGAGCGCATTTGGCAAGCACTCGCAGATTATGACTAGCAGCTTACCGGTATCGCTCAAGAGGAAAGTATACAACAGTTGCATCTTGCCTGTACTCACCTATGGGGCTGAAACGTGGAGGCTAACCAAGAGAGTTCTACTTAAGTTGAGGACAACTCAGAGGGCTATGGAACGAAAAATGGTAGGGGTAACATTAAGAGATAGAAAGCGTGCAGAGTGGGTCAGAGAAATAACTCAAGTTACCGACATTCTAGTAGAAATTAAGAAGAAATGGACATGGGCAGGACATGTAGTGCGAAGAGAGGATAACCGATGGTCGCTGAGGATAACAAACTGGATTCCAAGGGAAGGAAAGCGTAGCAGGGGGCGGCAGAAAGTTTAGGTGGGCGGATGAGATTAAGAAGTTCGCCGGGATCAAGTGGTTGCAGCTAGCACAGAACCGGGTTAAGTGGAGAAATATGGGAGAGGCCTTCGCCCTGCAGTGGGTATAATCAGGCTGATGATGATGATGATGATGATGATGATGATGATGATGATGATGATG
>JAJIZL010000129.1:491281-581512 GCA_023969395.1 Amblyomma maculatum | reverse complement strand
TGATGATGATGATGATGATGATGATGATGATGATGATGATGATGATGATGATGATGATGATGATGATGATGATGATGATGATGATGATGATGATGATGATGATGAATTACTGAAAAAGGAAACCCGCAATAAAGAGCATAAATTATGTGCTGAAACTCCAGTATAGCCCCTAGTAAGTACTAAGGAGAGCATTATCTCCACTCCTCCCACACGATGCTCTACGAATAAAGCTCATGACCTACAGAGGTTACCGCCATTGTTTTACCTTTCTTTATTATACAAGCAAACCTCAGATATTCTCCTTCAGGGAAAAAAAGTGGCACAGACACTTCAGGCTGCTTGCGTTCGAGAATGCAAAAACGTTTTAATGACTCTAATTCATGACTATGCGTAATATTTGTACTTGCTCTAGACCTTACAGTACGTTACTAGTAAAGTAATTTGTATTTCTATATTGCATTATATACATACCAGTCATGTGCATTGGTTATATATAACATTACGCTGCACCGGGTGCAGCATTCATGACTACTCGCATCGTCTCACATACAGTGGTGCAACAATGGCATCAGAGTTTCGCTTGCCACCAGAATTATGTGTCATGCATCCCGCTGCTGGCGCACAAACCACATCCATAGATCAATGCGCGACCCTCTCACCTGTCAATGCCACTACTTGCCAAGTGCAAGTTCACGAGAAGGACATCGATCTAAGCTGCCAAAGTTGGCAGGAGTGACCTAGTATATGAAGCCCCGCTTAACCAACCGGCGTACTATTGTGTCCGCACGGCTTATGAGTAGCGTGCGTGTCTCAGGATCCAAGCAGTTCGACGGGGTCGATATGCATTATAGATTTGTTACCTAAGTTGGGAGCTCTTGCGAATTTGCATATACACAGATAATTCTTGTCATCGGCCAGGTGGCATCTTCGCTATATTTGTCCAGTTTTTTTACACGCACGTACTTATATTTTAATCGGCGAGTAAGCTTTTCGCATTCATAACCTGCAGCTTGTGGCTCAACCTTGTTAGTAACTTTTGTTTGGATTTGGGGCCGTGGTATAGGACACGTGTAGGAGTAATATATAATTACGCATTTATGTGCAGATTATGCGCAGTGAGCGCGCAAGTCTAGAGGTGCGATTATTCGCTTCCTTCCAGTAAATGATGCACGTCTGCGCTCCTCAGTACCAGCAGCCTGCTGGCGTCCGCGAATTACCAAAGCTCGCACTAAAGCGACGTATGAACTACACACATTAACCGCACTCAAAATAGCGAACTGAGTTAACTGCGCGGAGTTAAGTACTGCGGGTCCCGCGAGAGCCCTCTTAGAACTTCTAGTGAAAGCGTTTCCTGGAATGTGAAATAAGAAAGGGAGCGAGAAGAGTGCTGCATTCCGCATACAAGACGGTGCTAGGAATTTAACGCGTCCTCACATTGGTCACGAGGTGAAATTATAGCGCCCTCTTTTACTCCGTTTGCAAAACCAGCCCTAAAGGGCGCTCAAGAAAGCACTCAAGTGGGAAGGAGCTAGAGCACAAGACACAGAGAACATTATACACAAAACCATGTGAGAAAGGCGCGTCCGCATTTCTTCCGCTCCCTACGAGTCGTCCTCGTGTGCTCCCAGTATGTTCTTGGAAGATATCACCTTAATACAAATTCTTGCTGCACCGTAATTACACGGCTTCAAAGCGCGGACTTTTCTAGCCTCGTACTTTTGTCAACTTCTGTCCTAAAAACGACTAGCGGTAACAACAAGACTTGCCGCGCCTTTACTTTTTCGAAGAAGGGAAACACCAAGTGCCTCTTTAATTGCAGACTCGAGCTCTCACCCCTGCCATGCTTACTGTAGCTGCTGATTTTTGTTATGCGGAAGCAAAGAATTAAAGACTTGTCCGGGATGCGTTTTGGGGCGACTTCGTTGAGAAGAATCGCTATATGGCCCATGCATTGCTCTTTGACTGTCGCATCACTGGAATAACTTGCATCGCCGTACAGATTTGGACCACCATTTTCATTATTGCACTAAACTTTTATAAAGTGGGAAGAAATTGCTGTGTGGAAAAAGCAAGACAGACGACAAAATACCAGTCTGAACTACCATCCCTTCTCCACGTAAACAACACGAACATGTTGCTATGCGTGCCGTCTTATACTTGCAGCATGTTTATGTTTAGATACAACGTTTCGAGTTTAATTGTTGAAATATAAGATGCGTTCTTTACGTTGTTAGAGCTTTTTCTGGATTCGCCCCTTGTAGATTGTCTTTACACATCCTAGCAAGGAACTTCTTATGCGACGGAAGACCTTTGGTAGATTTTATGAGATATATTGCTAACCTTTTATCGTAAAATTACCGGAATATACTATTTGTAATTTCATGCAGGATATAAAATCGAAATGGAACATAATATTTAGGTATAATCAAGAAAGCAACCTGAGAAATTGTTGAATATATAGTGTTTTTATGCGAGCTTATTGATTTTTGCAGAATAAAATGGGAAGAGCTTTGTCTGCACAAATTCCACCGCCTTTCTTGAAAACAATAAATTTCAAGTTTTTTATTTCTGCTTTCCAGACATTACTTCATCTGAACTGTGGCAAGTTTTGAAACTGGGAAGTAATTAAGGGAATATTACTTATTACAGACTTTATGAATTGGAATCACCTTCGCTTGCTTCAAGCTAAGGGAAAGGCAGCAGTATCTAACGATTGTTGAAACAGTTTTTCCAAGAGGAAAGAGCAGTAAAATTTTGTTTCTTTCAGAAATCTTGCTTTTATATGGTCAGCACTAGAAGTGCACGAATATTTTAGTGTGTCAATGAACTTTGCAATCCCCGCGGCATCTTTTGCTAATGGCTGCATAATCGGGAAATTCAAGAAAGGATGTGCACACGACTGACTATTAGTTGCAGATGAAACGCTCAGCATGAACGGATCGTTTAAAATGAATGGGCACTTCTTGCCACAGGTAAGCCGAACGATCAAGTAAAGAAATCACTGTGTTTCTCTGGGAGTTAGCTACGATGTTCCAAAATTTCCTAGGGTTATTTTTGAACATGAATGGAAGAGGGTTTTTTATAAAGTTGATTTTACAGCAGTGACAGTAGGTGTTAAACGCAGTAGTATATGCCTGCCAGCGTTCCGCGGTCTGCTGCAATTTTGCTCTCCGAAATAAGCGTTTTTTTTTTCTGTTAGACATTCGATTGAACTATGGGTTTTACTATGGTTCTTGTGCATGCATTATTATTATTATTCTATTGGGAATGTAAGCCTCTTTTTGGTATAAAACTTGATTAAGGAACAAGTCCCACGCGTTTTGGACAGAACGATGTTTGAAACAGCATTGATAGCCATCAAGAGAGAGCGAAAGTTCCAGAATTATTTGTTCAACGTTAGCCATGTTGCAATCAAATATACTTTTTCGTTGTTTCATAGCTGCTGATATAGTGAAGAGTCGGTCAAAATGAACTAAAGAACGATCCCTGAGTCCTGACATGAATATTCTTGCGAATGTCATTATCGGGATTAGTGTTGAGGATCAGGTCGAGAAGGTTAGCAGAACTGCCGATAGCACGCGTTGGACCATCAGTTACTTGAGCAATACTGAACAGGGAGCATATTTCGAGAAAATCTGGGCAAATCGAAGAATACGTTGTGAAACTAGGCGGTGTCGTTTTCCAGGTTTTCGTGAACCACTTGCCCATCGACGCAACATTTCGGACGTCAGTATCTGGCACAGCTGACGTAATATTAACATTTCCTCATTCGTGCCAGGTCATGCAGAATGGTCCCTCACTCAGGGTGTGTACCTCTGGCTCGATAGAGTTCTATAATAAACAAAAACTTTCAATGAAGTTGTAAAGTGCCGAAAGCACATTGAATTCATCATGACAAAGAACCATTCTTGCCTGCTTGGGCTTCAAAGCATTTTCATGGGCACAAAGCTTGCCTGCACTCTTCAAGGTTTGTATTTTGAGACACGGAAGGCACAGAAAAATGAGAGCAATTCTAAACCTGCACCACAAAAAAATGCTAAACCTGGTGCGTTGTTTCTCTTGTTGCGCGCTGGACGAATTGATGTTTTTCATTTTTCTTTGTTATTATTTTGTAATTTCGACATATATATATTTGTTACTGATTATTGTTTTAATTTTTATTGTTTTAATGATTTATTTCCCTGAACGCCATCCAGGATCATTACGCTGTACAAGAAGAAGACAAGGAAAAGCAAGTCGGTGTACAGTACGAAGCACACCCTCTCTGTATTTTACGCTGACCTCCGGCTAGAGTGTCAGTTATGCATTGTACGTAGGGATCTGCATTTGAGTGGCGCTGTATAAGGTGGTAATAAAAGAAAAAGGAGTTGGCGCACTTTAATAACATGCCCTGATGATGTCACGCATTTGGTTATTAGATTAGCGCTCAGCTTTGAATTAAAACGACAACAGTTCGCACTCCATTTTCACCAAATTGCATTGCTTGACTGATATTTCGGAACTTCCGCCACAAAAGAAGTTGGTTATATATTTATTTAAAGGTTTTGCCACCTAATCAGTTTATCATTTATGTTGTTTAAGCATTTTTGCCTGAGCAGGTCATGTAGTGCGTAGGTCATGGGCAGGTCATGTAGTGCGAAGAGGGGATAACTCATGATCGCTTAGGGTAACTAATTGGATTGCAAAAGAAGGAAAATGTAGCAGGGAGCGGCAGAACGTTAGGTGTGAGGATCAAGACCGACTGAAATACAGACCTGCACAGAAAACGGGGTCCTATGGGACCTCGTGTGCCAACTTTCGTTACCTTTCTCGCCGTTGAGGGCGCTCGGTTGACCTGTTCGTCTGTCATTTTCATCATCATCAAATCTCAAATTAATATAAACAAACTGTATATAACTTGAAAAGAAAAAAATCTTTGATCGAGTTATACTTCGAAAATTTTGCCTTTTTGTATTTTAGCGGAGAGTGTTTATTTTTATAACGTTTTTCTCTCGCCAGCAGACGTACCGCGATTCCATTTTGGGCGACGGCACTGCAGTTACTCGCTGCACATGCGCAGAACAGGTGTTAGTGCATTACAGCGTGGACAGATAATTAAACTATAACGACGAAGAAAAATGACAAAACTAATAGACCCTTTTTATTAACAGGTGTACAGTAGCGCTAGGCTACCCGTAGTGTTCGCTCCCTAGCGGCGAAGGCTAAGAACTACAAGGTGCGCGCTGGAGCAGTGCTGTCTGTGCAGGTCTGCATTTTAGTCGGTCTTGGTGAGGATGAGGTTTATAAGTATTCTGGGATCAAGTGGATGCAGCTAGCACAGGACCAGGTTATTTGGAGAAATTTTGGGGAGGACTTCGCCCTGCAGTGGGTATAGTCCGGCTGAAGATAATGATAATGAGGATGAATTCATGCCTTGAAGCAGGAATTCTCGTTTATAGTACATCAATATACCCCGAGAATGTTTCGTATATTTTATTCAAAAAGAAAGTTACCGCAATGTCATTTATGGCTTCCCTTAACTCTATATGTTATATTTTAGATTACTTTGGAGCAACCTAAACAAATTTTTTAAAGCCATGGAAAAATCTATAAGGGGCATGTTTCAGTATCGGCAGCGTTCTATATTGCACTCTTCACTCAGTGATGCACAAGTTTGATTACCTTTCTGGAGCTCCGTTCTACAATATGTTCGAAGAAAGGAGGCCGTCTTACTTTTTTTTTACAATTAACTTTCCAGACGCGGCCTGCGATGCAAAAGCGCTCGTGACGCTAATCCTTGCCGAAAGAAACTTTTCTTGCCATTTGTACGACGGGATCTATCCTTATATGTTTTGCTATATACGCTGTTGAGATCAGTGGCTGTAAGTAAGACGATTCTCACTTCTTGTTTTAGCCTCAAGGCCTTCCTTACAATATCAAGACGGGAAGCCTTGCTTTTGACATTAAAAAAAAAGTGAAATTTATTCACCATGTGCATTTTTACTTCGGTGGAGCGACTGCACAGGCACCTTTTCTTTTGTTGTCCTTCGCGCTACTTCAATTAACTGAAGAACACAAAAAGAAGAAACAAAAAAGCTGAGACGTTATTCAGAGATATTTTTTACTGAGATAACCATTTGCCTAAGGCGAAATCGAAAAATACGGTACCGAAGTAGTTAGTTTTTTGCTTTTCACGTTCTTCTCGTTAAGGGTTTAGAGAAGCATTTTCTTTTTTTTTTTTTCGTTTTTCACAATAAAAGAAAAACGCTCTCGTAGAAAATTGAACAAGGTAGACTGTTATGGTTATAAGTATTCTTTTCTTCTATCAATATTTTAATTATTCGGCTGAACGAAGGTATTTATATTTCCTAAACTGTTTTGCCGATAACGGATCTCTTGTCTGAGAAAGAAATTGGAGGAATGTTGGGAAAAATACTCGTCCTGTCATTTTGAAAGCTGCCTAGTTTTCTACACTTCTTTCAAAAACTAACAGATTTAATAGCCTCAGCGAACCCATTAGAACCAAGGCAATATTTCAGCAAACATAATCCACAAGGCACAGTGGCATTTCGTATTCAGCCACTTCGACAAGAATTCGGTTTTATCTGTTAAAGGAAACTTGCAATTTACATTATAATTTTTCAGGGAGGCAAGACGAGACCTGAGCTCTTCTTCTGGCGTTTGGTCCTCACTCCAATTTAAGAAGTAGGTTGGATTTCTCGAATTATCAAAGAACTAAATAGGACCATATATCTCAAACACAGCTGCCAGGGCTACAATTAAACAAAAAGAGTAAAATGAAACTGAACAAAAATTAGGAGCGTTTGAATCGTACAAAGGTGCAGAGGACACTAAATTTCAGTTTCAGATTATTTCTTGCTGCAGAGCAGTGGGCCCCGGGAAAAAAAGCCGCAAATTGACAAACTCCCGAGGCCCACAACATCCAGCAACAGTGGCGCCATTTATCACATGAAACAAAAAAGCATACATAAATCTAAGGCATAGCTCACAAGCTATGAATGAGCAGCGCAATCACAAAGTAAGCACGCGATATAGCATAAAGGACAAGTGACATACAAAATTCAAAGCGTGCACTGAAAGCTTTATTTAAACATTCTGTATGCTGAGATTATAGCACTTAAATTTTCGGTAGTAATCACATTGGCAACGCATGAAAAAGAACAATTTTCAACATACATGGATTAAGACAACATGATCGTGGCGTACTTAGGGGTTACGCTGAGCATTCAACGAGACTGCACATTTCGATCCTACGGAAATACGTAATAACCACAAACCATCAAAGAAACATTTAGTGAAAGAACGCCCGGAGATCAGAATTGCTGCTTTTATTAATGTCAATGCCTGCATCATAGAGACGGTTGAGCAATGCGGGAAGATAATATTTAGGTATCTGTAGCCCGTAGTTAGTTCTTGACATGTTGACGGTATAGTGCAGTAGACGGCGTAGCGGGTATGTAGGCACTAGGAGCCTAAGCTTAGCAATCTGCGGTAGTGTTGAAATTTTGTTTCGCGTTTCCTATTTGTAGCGCAAGGACAGACATATATCTTAGAGGCTGAATATTCTCGGTACGTTGCTATTGTAGAAAATGGCTGCCGAAGCATAGTCATAAGGTTGGTTAAAAATAATTCTTAGGGCCTTCTTTTGAAGGAGGTAAATATTTTGAAGAGTGGTCTTTGGAGCAGCTCCCTAAACTAGGTTGCAATAATGCGTGACATGAAGAGGGTTTTCAATAGAAGGAGTTTAATGCAGGTCGAGAAAAAATGTTGATACTGTGATAGTATGCCAACTACACGAGCAACCTTAAGGCGTATATGATCTATATGTGTATCCCAGAGCAGTTTTTCCGTAAACCAGATTCCTAATGTTTTAAAGCCGTTAACAATTTCTATAGTACTTGAGACATAGCAAAGTTGTCTGGAGAAACTTAATACCTTTCCCTTCGGACTAAAGAACATTGCTTTTGTTTTCGAAACATTTATCTGCAGAGCATTAGAGTTTACCCAGTGGGCAAGCGCTGAAAGCGTCTTGTTTGCGAGGATAATGAGATCATCGGGGTTGTAACCACTGAAGAATATTCTTGTGTCATCCGAATATGTTATAAAATATGCATTCTTATTATTATTGGTAATATCGTTGATGTACAAATTAAATAGAAGTGGACCTCAGATACTCCCTTGTGGGACGCCAGTTTTGATTTGAGTCATGTGTGAGGAGCATCCATTCATATCGACATATTGATATCTCTGCGAACGATAAGAACAAATTAGCTCTAGCACAAGGCCCCTGATACCATATCTCTGAATATTCACAAGAAGAATGCCATGACTAATGGTATCAAATGCTATTTGAAGTCTATGAAAACCCCAAATTTAGTCATTTTTTCTACAAAGTTTGGCAAGAAAACTTCTTTTCTTGCCAAACTTTGCCTTTCTGAAAACCGTGTTGAGAGCGAGTGATAATTGTGTGGCGATCCAAAAATGGTGCAGGCGTTTAGCTTCCACGTTTTCAAGGCTTTTGGAAAACACTGGTAGAAGGAATATTGGGCTATAGTTAGCGATATTATTGCGATCACCTTTTTTCAAATACAGGCGGCACTATAGCGACTTGCATCTCTGTGGGAAACTAAGGCATAGATTAAAGATATGAGTCAATAAAGGGGAAATAACGTCTACAACGTACTTTACAGAGGAAATTTCAAGTCCATCCACATCAACCAATATGTTATTGTGTAGTTCTCTGAAGATTGATTGAATTTCTTCGTTGTCTACTGCAGTAAGAAAAACACTCTGCGGGTTGTTGGTCTCAAATTTTATCGCTTCCGGGTTATACTGTGATCGCGAGCTACCAAGGAAGAAATCATTAAACGCATTAGCCAAAATTAACCTACTCATCTCAACACCATTTCCTGCTATAGTATCAGGCACGTTGGTAATGCTTGAAGGGTTAATGATGTTGGAAAGCTGTTTCCACGATATATCCATACGACCACCTCTACTCTGAAACACATCACTGTAGTAACTGTCCTTAGCAGTTCTAAGATCACGGTTTAATTGGTTGCGATTAGCTTTGTACTGTGTCCAGTGATCAGGCTCTCTCATTTTGATAAATTTCCAGTAAAATTTGTTTTGTACCGCGAAAGATGCAACAAAGACGAAGAAATCCATGGCTTCCTAATTCTTCTTCGTTTTGTTACTTTCGTAAAAGGGAAATTATTTTTATACAGAGCGATAAACTTGCGTAAAAAAGTGTGGTATGCACTATTAGGACACATTATATAACAGACGTCAGCCCATGTCTCATTTTCTATTGTTCTGCGGAAGGTGTTCAGTTTATGCTCAGTAATTATTTGGCGGTAATAAAGCTGATGAGACAACCTCTTTGTACTGTTGTTTTTTTTTTTCACACATAAATTCTATGTGGTCACTAATGTCGCAGACTATCACACCACTCCTAATGTGGGCTATATAGAAATTACTAATAAAAAGATTAGGCAACGTTGCCATGTTGGAAGTAATGCGAGTGGGTTCTGTTATTACATTGGAGCAGCCATTTGAGGAAAGAAGAATTGCAAAATTGTGAACCTTGAGGCAGCAATTATTAATTCGCCAGACGCTCTGCGTAACCAGTGGGCTCTAATTCATGCACATGTACCTAATGACTGTAATTCGTGCCATTTAATTGGATATCCGATTTACAAAATCATATTGCTTGACGTCAGCATGAGGGCAGCATCGTAAGAAAGTAGAAAGCTCGAGTTACGAAAGTAATGACAAAATGGTGAGTCCCCCTTTACCTCTGTGTGTCATATCAGCCAATGGCGAGCCAACGTGGTAATGGTCCGCTCGCTTCGCACGGACGCTTGAAGACAGCAGGAATCCTCAATTTATTTTATTTTTAAATATAACTTTTTTCTTCTCACAGTTCAATTAACGCATAAGTGTCCACAACCCAATGCATATATACGAAATGAAAGGGGTAAGCCATGAGAAGTAACAATTTGTTCGCCGATGTTAAGATAAATAAAATACGATAAGCCGCATACCATCTATGAAAGCCGAAAGCAACGAACCGCTGAACTTAAAATCCTAAAATGGAGGCCTTCGTATTTAGTTCACCCTTTCTTCGCCCTTTCATTCATTTTTCTATTTCGATCTGTATCGACCTCATTAAAGCTCGCCTTATTTCTCTTTGTCAATTAGTGTTAATGTAGTGCCGGCAGTAAAAAGGAAATAGAAGATTTGCCTCACAGGTCTTTTTTTAAACTACCATAAAAAACCACTCCTTCAAACGGCCTCTTTCTGTGTTTTGCATGAGTTATTTTTGCAGACGTCATCGTTGTGTGGCCATGATCCGTATTCCGAGTGTGTGTTGTTATCGAAGTGTCGCTATCTGCCGTGACCTCGAGTCATGTGATTGGTGGAAACGCAGGAACATGAGGTTGCCACCTCTTCCGGTTCCGTAGTCGCATTAAACGGTTTCGGCGTTTCGACCAATCAGATGACTGGAGGTCACGTGAGATAGCGGCACTTCGATAACAACACACTCTCGTAATACGGGCCCAGAAGAGCACTACATTGGTATCAGGGAGGAGCAAGGACAGCTACCGTCGACGTTCGCTGGAACGGTAAAATAGAAAGAAACAAAAAACCGCGAATACTTGCAGCAGTCATTGTTAATGGCTTCCTAGAAGTTCGCGCTTCATTGCGTGGTGCGACTTGCAATAAAGGTCATTGCTTATGACGTGAACATGACACTGATCGCTCACCACAAAGGTGCGTTTCTCGGCGAGTACAAACGTTCGCAGAACATTACCTGTATTTTTGACCTCGCCGATCCTTCATGAAGGTGGCCGACAGTGTCGAGAAACTGAAATCATCTAGCAGCGCTAGGAAGGAACTTAAAAATAGGTTTCCTTCTAAAAGCAAAGATAGCCAGCATTAGCGCGGGGCTCTCCCGGAAACTGGGTCGTCATGCAATGCAAAAAGAGCAAATTCGCAGGCGTCAACCGCTAACACAGCGAACATGCGCGCAAGCAATGCCCTTGTGCGAAAGCTTCACATAGCTGCGATTTCTTTTAGGCTGGACTGCTATCGGTCGCTTTCTAGTTAGCGAACAATAGATCTATGCAAACGCAGGAGCAGGAAAAGATGCTCAGGTGTCAATTCTTTGTGATGTGTAAAATAACGTTTCAGGCACATCACAATTTTGCTTGCGCGCGCCGAGGTAATAAAGATGGCTCGAAAATTACTGATTTAGAAGCGTCCTTTCGAGTGCAGTGATGCACTTTGGTTCAGGATAGAGAATAATCGCCTACAGAGATGCATTATTACGCATCCGGCCACAGTGAGTCCCGTATACCATCACCATCGCTGTCTGGGAAGTTCGGATAGTTTCGTTACGGTGCCATTTCGATCGTCACAACACGAAATGCTTTTTGGTATATTTTATACCAAAAATTGCTCTTGGTAAATAAGATGGAGATGATGCTTACGCACGATGTCCAAGACGTAGCTAAGGATAGTACTCTTTGTTAAATATGCGCCTTTCAATGAAGAAATCGTTACAGAGATGGTGGCTTAATGAAATAGGTCTGTCGCAGAATGCGCATACGAGAAGAGCCCAATCAAGACCACTATGAAATAGAACATGTTCACACTTATTATCACATGATATTTTAATATCTGCATTGATTATAAATGATTTTAAGGGCTGAAATTAAAACCAGTAACCATCTCCTAAAGTGTAAAACGGGGTAGTATTTCATCATGACAATGACGGGAGTAAGATAATCATTCGGGTAAGCATTCGGCCATCACAAGAGTTTCACTATTAAAGTTTTCTAAATGCACTTGGTTTGGTTTATACGGTTTAAGGTCCCATATCGTCTCAGCTATGAGAGACGCCGTAGTGGAGGGCTTCGAAAATTTCGACTACTCGGGTTGTTTTTTATGTGCTAGGATTCAAGAATAGCGTAGCTGTGATACACTACAAAGAGACTCAAAACGGAAGTTCGGCGCATGTTTTCAGCTCTACGAAAAGTACAGGAGAAAAATACAGGATTGCACTCAGCTTCCATGTTGACGATGACGATGTCCTCAGTCATAATGGCACATGCCACGGCGGGGAATCGGCCAGGGTGCATTCCAGATACTTAAGGCTTGTGGGCAAGAACTGCAGTATGTGGATAATTATTAGCCTTGGACTAGAATCTCAACACAAAATCAAACGAAAAAAAAATTATCATTCCAGCAGAGCACTATCATCATCATCATCATCATCAGCCTGATCATACCCACTGCAGGGCGAAGGCCTCTCCCATAATTCTCCACTTGACCCGGTTCTGTGCTAGCTGCATCCACTTGACCCCTTCAAACTTAACCTCATCCGCCCACCTAACTTTATGCCCCCCTGCTACGCTTTCCTTCCTTTGGAATCCAGTTTGTTACCCTAAGCGACCATCGGTTATTCTCTCTTCGCCATACATGTCCTGCCCATGCCCATTTCTTCTTAATTTTCACTAGAATGTCGGTAACTTGAGTTATTTCTCGGACCCACTCTGCACGCTTCCTATCTCCTAATGTTACCCCTACCATTTTTCGTTCCATAGCCCTCTGGGTTGTCCTCAACTTAAGGAGAACTCTCTTGGTTATATAGCCTCCACGTTTCAGCCCCATAGGTGAGTACACGCAAGATGCAACTGTTGTATACTTTCCTCTTTAGCGATACCGGTAAGCTGCTAGTCATAATCTGTGAGTGCGTGCCAAATGCGCTACATCCCAATCTTATTCTTTTTGTTATTTCCTTTTCATAGTCCGGATCTGCGGTTACTACCTGTCCTAAGTAGACATATTCGCCTACTGCTTCCAGTACTTCGCTACCTAATGTAAACTGCTGTTCCTTTCCGAGGCTGTTGAACATTACCTTAGTCTTCTGCATATTGATTTTCAAGCCTACCATTTGTACTTTTCCTGTCTAGGCAAAATACCTGGCGTATTTATATAGTCGTGCACAGAATCACAAACTGGTTTCAAGGATTATCCTTAGAAGCGTGGCCCGAAGGAGAGGAGAATTGGAGTGGTGAAAAGAAGCGCTTGTTGTTATTGTTCTTGTTTTTGTTGTTGCCGTCATAATAATTGACATGCCCCCAATGCGAAGTGGCCATGATGATGCGGTGATTACAGTTTCCTAGTTTCCATGCTGCAGAAATAAGAGGTTAGAAATTTGTTTAAAACAGGTTCACTGACAGAGATGGTTGAGAGCGGTAGTAATTGTGCTTTAATTCGTGCGAATAAGAAAGGAAAACAATTGGCTTAATGGCGAAAGCCTTTCTTCCATCACTTCTCTCTACCCCTTATCTAAATATTCTCTTTTTCCTGTCGCGCCTATTTGTGCACTCGCTGTAATTTCATTTCTTTCTTTTCTGGGTCTTCGTCGTCAACAACGTCGGCATTTCAGGCCTGCCCTCCTCGAATGCGTGGGTGACCTGAATAACCTAAACTATTTGTACCCCTACAGGCGATTTTACACAGACTAGGCCTGACAGAAATGGAAAATATGGTAACGTCACAACGTATTGCGACGTTCTTACTGAGCAAATTGCATCGACATCAGAACCTATTGCGACGTCTGGCAGACATATTTCCCGAAATCCTTCCGACAAAAGACGAATCCTACTGACGCGAAATTTTCACCATGAGCCTAGAAATCGTTTCACATTGAAGCAGTAACAGAAAACTTGTGCATTTCCACCATTTTAATTTTGTTATATTCTTCAGGTTTATTTACAGAGCGCGATTCCAACCTTAGCCTGGTGCGCTAACGAAAAGGTGGCGAGCTTTTTCCTCTTCTTCACACACCTTCTTTCCGCTCCCTACAGCTTCTTAACATTTCCCCCTTCGCAGACGGAGCCTCTGAGGCTGTCAGTCAGAGTCCCGTGAGCGGCAGGGCTTCATCTTTGCGATATGCCAACTTGCGTTTTCCACAACGGCGGCATTGGGAAGATTGGCGAGACAGCCGTTGATCCGAGTGAGCACAATAAATGGACCTGTGTGGTGCGACCACAGCTTCTGGGACAAACCAGGCTTGCGGAGAGGCGTACAGGGTCACATTATGTCTCTGGGAAAGAAGCAGACATCCGGATTCCGACGATCTTAGCGCTGCTTAGAGCAGTCGTGCGAGGCCAAATTACGTAACCGGGCGAGCCGATGAGTCTCTTCAGCACGGCAGAGGGGGCTGGAACAGAAACTTGGGTGTCAAGAGAGAACGGTAAGATGGTGCCGAGAGATCTTCGAGGCGGACGGACATACAGAAAAAACAATGGGCTATAAGACGTTTCATGCCTCGACGTGTTATAGGCATATGTATTGAAGGAAAGCACGTCATCCCAGTTCCTATGTTGAGAGCCGACATACATCGCAAGCATGTTCGTCAATGTCCGATCTATACATTTAACAAGGCCATTTTTCTGTGGATAGTATGGTGTACAGTGACGGAATCAGCAAGAACCAAAGCGCAGAAGATGTTCGGCCACAGTCCCTAATAATGACGCGAGGAGGCCCATGACAGAGGATGACAGCAGAAAGAAGAAAGAGATGTCAGCGGCGATGGCGGATGGGAAGGCAGTAGTTTCACAGTAACGCGTGAGATGATCAACGCATATACCATGACTTAGCGATTGCCTTTGGACGAGCGTGAAAATGGGCCGATGATGTCAACACCTACTTACTCATATGGTGTGATCGGTTGTGCCACCGGATGTAAGCGGCCCGGCGGAGAAGTCGTGGGAAGCTTGAACTGTTGGCACTGCGCACAAAAGGCACATAACACTGAGGCATGCGACAAATATTTGGCCAGTAAAAACGTTCCTTAATGCGGGTACGAGTCCTGGCAAACCCAAAGTGCCCACCTGTGACGTCATATTGCATTATGTAGAACAGAGGATTCGCGGAACAACGAGAAGGAAGCGCGCATCGCTAGACGAGTAATTGTTTTTGGTGGAGCAAACCATCGCGAATGCACAAAGGCTTCGCAAATGTCAGATGACGAGCTTTTCAAAAAGTGGTACCAGGTCTTGATATTTATGCTGTTCTCTCCGGAAAATGGCAAGATACAAAAACTGTAAGGAAACTGCAGCAAGATATTCACCAACGTTGTCATCACAAACAGTTCGCGCGAAGGGCAGCTGCGGGAAGCAGCCAGCATCGACGTGCGGGCGGCCCCTTTTGTACCATACAGTATACTAGTTGAACTCCTGATGGCGTAATGCCCAGCAGGCCAACCGACCACAAGGGTCGCACAGATTCACCAGCCAACAAAGCGAATGATGATCGGTGATAACTCTAAAGGCACGTCCATAAAAGTAAGAGCGAAACCGCTGTACGCCGAAAGCAATAGCAAGACACTCTTGCTCTGTCGCGGTATAATTGCTTTCAGACTTGCTGTGGGTGCGACTTCCCTTAGCGACGACGTGTTGATTTCCATCATGCCGTTGTATGAGCACAGAACCCACGCTGGTGCCTCTGGCGTCAGTGTGTTCAGTAGGAGCTGTCGGGCTGAAATGAAGCAGTATAGGGCGCGACGTAAGAAGACATTCGAGCTGTCGAAACGCAGAAACACGTTTGGGAGTTCATTTGAAATGAATATCTTTCTGCAAGAGGCATGTAAGCGGGTAGGCTATGTCAGAAAACTTGGGGATGAAGCGCCGAAAGTAAAACCTAAGACCCAGAAGCTCCTGAGGTCTTTCAAAAACTTGGGTTCTTTAACGCAGCTTACAGCTTCAATCTTCTGTAGATCGTGCCTAACACACTCTTCGTTAACCAGGTGTCCAACCACAACTATTTGACGTCCTCCGAAGCGGCCCTCTTTTAAGTTAAGCACTAGACCGGCTTTCTCTATGCAGTTAAGGACAGCAACAAGACGGCTGTAATGCTATGTAAAGGTCCTGCAGAAAATAATGTCATCTAGGTAACACATGCGAATTCGCCACTACAGTCCACGCAAAAATGCGTTCATAAATCTCTCGAATCTATCCGGAGCGCTTCATAGGCATAAAGTCATCACATTAAATTTGTATAATTCATCTGGAGTCACGAACGTTGTCTTCTCTGTCTTTCGGATGAATCGGGGCCTGTTAGTCCCGGACCGTAAATCAACAGAGGACAAGTAGCAATCTGAATGAAGGCAGTCAATGGCATCATCAACGTGCGGGAGCAGGTAAACATCCTTCTTGTGACAGTGCTAAGGCGGCGATAATCGACACAAAATCACCATGTGCCATCTTTCTTTCTTTTTCCCGACAATCACAGCGGCGGCCCAAAGCCTTGATGATTCCTGTATAATTCGTTATTGCAGCATATCACAGACCTGGTTGTCAATTACGTTGTGAAGGTGATACACAGTATTGTGTGTGTCTAATCGGATGTGCAGACCCGGTGTCAAACATGTGATGGGTGCGGATAGCTGGAATCGGTGGGAGCTGATCGCGGGAGAAGTTGAACACGTCCACATGTTTCAAAAAGCCTCCATCAATATCCGACGGTCTTTGGTTGGTAGCGATTTCTTTATCATCGACAGGAATTGGGAATGTGTCAAATGGGACTCTAGTTCGACGAGCAACACCTTCACTGAACACGGCAATTGGCTCAGAAAGGCGTTATTCAAAGTCGGCGAGTTTCAAGCCACATGGCTCAACGCCAGGTTCGTTGGAATGATTACAGTCCAAAGCATGACATAGTCCTTCGGGGCACCAGCACAGTCTTTTAGCGCCAGCAAGGGAAGCTGGTTCCACCATAGTGTTGAAGCTACTCGAAATTGGAAAGTAGCCCTGAGGACACAACTTTGACGAAAGTTGCGGGCATCGCCGGACTGACGGCATCTTCCAACACAAAAACGCTTCGGGATCCCGCGGCAATTCGTCTATGAGGGCCAATGAACGGCTAGGATTTATTGATATCCTTTCACCGTTAAAGTCGAGAGCTGTGCCACACTGTTGAAAAAGTAAACATCTAGAATAATGTCCCGCGTAGAGCGAGGGAGCGCCGTAAATTCAGTTCTAGACACAGGGCAAAGCAATCGCTACATTTACATTTAGATAACCAAACATAATTTACTGCCGAGGCGATTCTTAAAATCTAAGCTCATCATGGACACTGCAGCTCGAGTATTATTCACTAAGGCCGTAACACGCACACCGTCCACTAACACTTCCACGCGGTTCTTTAGCATAACGACAATTAGAGGAGGCGGCAACATTAATGACCAGACGACCGCACCTATTTTCCCGGTGGCGGTGAGACACGGCGGGGAAAGGACGAGCGTCAGGAGGAGTCAGGCTCCGATGAGAAGCTGGAGAGTTGTTTTGTAGTGGTGAGGAGCGGTAGGAGCTCGAATGGGGTCAAAAAGTAGGGTCACGGACTTCTAGACTCAGATTATGTCGACGATTCGATCATTGGCGCTGGTAAAGTAAAACCTGGTTCCAGCAGCGGCAGAAATAAGTTATACGGCCAAGCATACAACAACGGCAACATACTGGCGGTTGACTTGAGCGGTCGGGATAATAATCCTCGGAGACAGGATCGAAGCGATCAGCAAATAAAGTTAAGAGGTGCTTGAGATCGAGCTAATAGGAGACATCCTAGCTCACAAATGCTGCGCTGCTTAGTTGTACACGGACAAATGAAATGGACAAACGCTAAGGTTAAGCGCAATCTGCCAACTAAAGTTTTATTTCTTAGAAGAGCAAAAAGGAAACACAAGCACGCGACGTAATCTGAGGATCGTGAATACACATAAATCATAACAGTGCACTGTAACACCAAGAACCACTAAGGAATGAAACCACGAAAATGTGAAACACCTTATCTAAACACCTCCCCCCCCCCCCCCCCCAAACAAAGTCAGCAAAGTCCAGCCGCTGGTGTTGTTTCGGGTGAGGTGCCGCACTGTAGTAGGAACTAGTGAGTAGTGCAAGGCCGTAGGAGTCGCTCCAGGGTTCACGGACAGGACCAGTATGAGCACTAGTACCTCAAGAAGAGGAGCGCTGGATCGGAGTTGCTTGCAGGAAGAAGCTTCCACAGGGGACTGCAGCGCGGCTCACAACATCTTGATGGCGGGAGAGCTAACCACGCGCAATTTGGCAAATCATGTCGGGTAAATTATGAGGCTCATGGAAGTCCACGCTTGCGAGAGTGGTCACATTAGTCAAACGGCCGAACTTGTGGTTTACGCGACGCAGCTTTAAAGTTTCGAACGTGCGCCATTGCTTGATAATGGTCGGGGCAGAATCCAAGTTATCTTTGGTGATTGAAAATTTGTACGCGTCCTCCGCGATGCCCTTTACGAGGTGGCGAACTCTGCCTTCTTCAGACATGCGGGGATTCACTGCTCTGCAGAGTTTCAGAACCTCTTCAATGTACGGTGTGCACGTTTCCCCATGCACTTGCGCTCGCTGGAGCAAAGTCTGCTCAGCGCATTTCCGTTTGGCCGCGGTGTACCCGACACAATTGCGAATCGCCTCTTCAGAGCGGTCCGAGTTATTTAAGGAGGTTTCATGGTTCTGAAACCTTGTCAGTGATGTGCAATGCAAGAAGAAAACAACATTGTCCAGCTTGACAGTCGTATATCCAAGCTTTTGTACTTGCTCACCTGCTCGTAATTGGTGAGCCACTGATCCAAGTTTTCGCCAGCCTTGCCAAAAGAGGTCCGCGGTTCACAGTAGTGCTGCCCAGCAGGTGCCACGATGGCTGGCTGCCATCCATCGCCATCTTGCAGCATTGTCCCTGTAAAAGGTGGAAGTCCAGAGAGTCATCGGCTCCAAAAAGGTCGAGAAGAGTCCGTGATGATCGCCCCAGAACCTGCCCCCCCACTCTTAAGGTATATTTACACAGTGCGGTTTCATCTTAGCTTGTTGCGCTAACGGAAAGATGGCAAACTTCTGCCTCTTACTCACACTTTCTCTTTCCTCTCTTTAGTGCTTACTAACAATATGAAAGAAAAAAATGTGTTTAAACCTTTGAAATTTACAGTTTTCTTTGATACCTTCAAGGTTATTCTCCTTTGCTCAGTGTAATTCCGAAAAAAATGTTTCTTGATGAACATATTTTTGGCCTTTCAAGTAAGCCTATTTTCATGGCTGCTTTTGTTGCTTTTTAAGCTCATAAATTTTGCACCGAAATAATCTTCTAATTTCCAGATTTTCAATGATCATTACAAACAAATCTCTCTTTCGTGGCCTCAGAGCATTGTCCCAGCAAGATGTGAAGTGAATCGGGGCTTTATATATAGAGGAAAATAGCTGAGTTTATTTCAAACATTACACTCTAGTCATTAAAACAATTGTCGGGCTGAACAAGATACTTCAGTTACAGTGACTCAACCGCTAGTAGCTATGAGTATTTGTCCAACTATTTCGCGCTCCCATGGTCCCTAACACTATTGTGGCATATCAGAGATTCTGTGTGGCGCATACTTCTATTGCAATTTTCACTTGGAAGTGAAACGTCCAGGTTACAGCCGGCGCGCTCCTACCATGGTGAATGAGTGTTGATGAGGACAGGGGAGGTGGCTGCACAACTGTAGTTACATCATCATTGACCCAGGCAAGTGCGAACGTCTTGCTTGTTTCTCTGGAATGTGCGCGAAATTGTTGATTACCAGGCTAAGCGGACGTTTTCTTTCCTGCAACCTACTTGCGATGTCTGAAATAAATGCTGTCATCTTTCCTAATAACGGGCATGATGCCACCTTCATAAGAACAGCTATATAGAATGTTTTTTTTTTTAAAGCGGCATTTATGTTCCGATTTCGTGCAAGCGTTGATTGTACTTTGTTAATTGTGTAATAATACCCGCTTCTTCTTTTGAGCAGCCTTCATAGAAAGAATCCAAATGCCTCCCTGATTGTACTTTCCTATTGCCAGCATTCGCGATTGCGAATGCTGTAGGAGGATAAACCCTGTGGCAAATCACGTGGGACAGCTACATCAAGCCCTTCGAGATGCTCAATAAGCGGGCGTAAACCGGGGTCAGCCCGTTGACGCTGGGCCATATCGGTGGTCGTGACAAAAGCAAGGAGCGGGAAGTCATCGTCTTCTCGGTCGGGAGGGGCAGCATCAACTGGTGCACGAGACAAGCAATCGGCGTCGCTGTGCTTACGGCCGCTCTTGTATACAACCGTAATGCCGTATTCTTGGAGACAGAGGCTCCACATTGCAAGCCGTCCAGAGGGGTCTTTGAGGTTGGCTAGCCAACATAACGAATGGTGGTCGCTCACAGCCCTAAAAGGGCGGCCGTAAAGATTGGGTCGGAACTTAGTTATCGCCCAAACTACCGCGAGACAATCCTTTTCCGTGGTTGAATAGTTTGCCTCTGCTTTTGAAAGAGAGCGACTCGCGTAAACGATAACTTTCTCAGTGCCGTTTTGCCACTGAATCAGAACGGCACTGAGTCCAAAATTACTGGCATCGGTATGAATATCCGTAGCAGCTTTTTCATCAAAATGGGCAAGTATCGGGGCGGCCTGCAATCATCGGCGTAACTCGTTGAAGGCATCCTCTTGATCATCTTGCCATGCAAAAGAAACATTGTCTCGGGCAAGCAGCGTAAGGGGCTCAGCAATCGTTTAAAAATTCTCGACGAAACGCCTGTAATAGGCACAAAGCCCCAAAAACCTTCTAACGGACGTTTTGTCGGTTGGGCGCGGGAAGTATTCCACAGCAGCAGTCTTGTCGGCATCCGGTTTCACGCCCTCAGCACTAATAACATGGCCAAGAAAGCGGAGCTCCTGGAATCCGAAATGGCGTTTCTGTGGTTTTACCGTCAGTTGGGCTGAACGCAGCGCCTGTAGTACCATTCTCAGCCGGTCGAGGTGCTCCTCAAAACTAGCCGGGAAAATGACGACATCGTCAAGATACACTAGGCACGCTTGCCACTTCAGTCCAGAAGGTTGCTGGCATAGAACAGAGACCGAAAGGAAGCACTTTAAATTCATCAAGACCGCCAGGGGTGAAAAACGCTGTTTTCTCTCTGTCCCTTTCGTCCACTTCTATCTGCCAGTAGCTGTTCTTGAGGTCAAGCGACGAGAAATATTTGGCATTGCGTAACCGATCCAATGCGTCGTCAATACGTGGGAGTGGGTATACGTCCCGTTTCGTTACCTGATTAACTTACTATAATCGACGTAAAAATGCAAGGTGTTGTCTTCTTTCTTCATCAACACTACAGGCGAAGCCCAGGGGCCGGTAGACGGCTGTACCACGTCGTCGGCAAGTATTTTTTGCACCTGGTTCCGAATAGCCTCTCGCTCCGTTGGCGACACGCGGTATGGGTGTTGTGAAATCGGCTTGGTCTCCGCGTCAACCATAAGGCGGTGTTTGGCTACTGGGATGCGCCCAACTTTCGAAGACGTTGCAAAGCATCCAGCAAACTCTCGCCGCCGCTCAACCACCGACAGATTGGGATTAATGTCCACAGTTGATAAAATGTTGGGTACACGCATCCGGCTGGCGACGACGGCGCCAGAGTGCAGGTGTTCGCTGGCTCAATAAAGTCGGCAACATACGCGATGGCCGTTCCTTTCGCAATGTGCTGAAACTCGGTCCCGAAATGTGTAATCCAGAGCTTCGCATAACCGTCCCGCAAGCGAACCAGTCCTCTTGCAGCGCAGATCCCTTTCTGAAGAAATAGGCCCACGTTCCTCTCCGCCACTACGTCGCCGTCGCATGGTGAGTCACCTTCTACCAAGACAATAATGCTGTTCCTTGGCGGGACCGTAACGTCAGCAGCTGTAATACGTAAGGCGGGCGTTGATGAACCGTCGACGCTAGATCTCGCAATGGCTTTGCTCGGCGAAAACGTCACACGTGATTCCCGCAAATTAATTATCGCACCGTTAGCCTGTAAGAAGTCCAAGCCTTGTATAACGTCTCGTGAACAGTGGGTAAGTACAACAAAGTCGCCAACATAAACAAATCCGTCAATTGCAACTCTCGCAACGCATCTTCCAGCAGGGGTAATAAGGTGTCCCCCTGCAGTGCGGATCTGAGGCCCAGTCCACTCGGTGAAAACTTCCTTCAATTTCCTGGCTAACCCACTGCTCATAACTGAATAGTCCGCCCCGTATCAACTAACGCTGTAATGAGAAAATCGTCGATAGAAACCGGTATGTCTGAAGCTGCGCACTCAGGTTCATCGTTACATGACGCCGCCTGATAGCCGTTATCTTGTACTAAACTTGATGGAGGATGTTCGACACTTCGCTTGTCAGCGGCCTCACCTCCGCAGGTCGCTATTTCTAGTTTTTCCGACTGATCAGGGAGCGGGGGCTCGGCGAACGGCCAGTGCGGTATGTAGATGGACGTGGACTTGGAGAACGATAACGGGAAGAGGTAATTACGCGGGACCCGTATTGTGGGACGTCTGGAGGATTCGTATGCATCGCCAGGCACTCCTCGATTTCGGGTGGTCGTTCACCACTCCGAGGACATCATGCACGAGGATGGAAGCCACGAAGTGCGGCGCGGCGGTACGGACAGAACCTCATCATGTGACCGGCCTCACAACAGTGGTAACAAAGGGGCCGATTGTCAGGGGCACGCCAGACGTCAGTCCTCCGAAACCATGCCTCGGCTAGAAGAGGAGAACGGCGCGGGCTTAGATCACGAGTAGGGGCGTCCATTCTGGCTCTGGGAGAATCGTACCCACTATGATGCTGGTTGGGATGAGGTACAGTGGGGTTCACTCTTGGAGGATTACAGAGGGTATGCTGCTGAAGCACGGACGCGTACGCTGGCACACTCGGTGGCGGTGGGTGCGCACCAGGCATGGACTGTTCCGGGATGGCCCGTCTAACTTCTTCGTGAACGACCTCCGCGAGTGATGGAAGCCTCGACGACGACGTCAGACCCTGTAGCTGAATGTGTCTCAGCTCTTCTCTGACCACAGATCGAACAAGTCCCTTTAAGCATCATCGGAACCGTTGAAGCCGGAACCATAGACGACCGGTGATATGGCGGACATGTTATGGTTATAGTGCTGAGCCTTGTGTCGAAGTGTTTATTCTATCATGGTGACCTCCGTTAGAAATTCTGATGCTGTGCCAGGTCGATTGCGCACAAGCCCTGCAAATACTTCTCGTTTCACCCCGCGCATTAGGTGGCGGCCTTTCTTCTCCTCTGACATATTTGAATCAGCACGCCTAAAAAGGCTGATCATGTCCTCGTAGTACATTACGATACTTTCGTTAGGGGCTTGGACGCGAGATTGCAGCGCCGACTCCGCACGCTCTTTTCGGTCGTTGGCGGTGTAGGTAGCCAACAGCTGGCGACGAAGGAGGTCCCATGATGAGAGTGTCGTTTCGTGGTTCACGAACCACGTCCGCGCTGAATCTTCCAGAGCAAAGTACACATTATAAAGCTTCCTTTGCTCATCCCAGCCGTTGTAATTGGCGACCCGTTCGAATTGGCCCAGCCAGTCCTCAGCGTCCTCATAAAGCTCACCATGGAAGGACGGTGGCGTTCCAGACTAGAGGACAACGAACTGGGGTGAAGACTCTCCGTTAGCCGATATATTCGTGTTAGATCTATGCATGTTGGCGACAGGCGTGCAGGAAAGAGGCCCGAACTCTGGCGACTGACCTCGAAGGCGGCGGCTGCAACTGCGACGGACCGGTGTCAAATCTGTGATGGCTCTCGGTTGCCCTTGAGGGGTGGAACTCAGCAAAAAGGGAAATCGCACCCCGCACCTCCACCAGAAAATGTAACGCGTACAAGGCAGCGCTCACTAATCGGAACAGTTCCACGCACTACACTCAGTTTCGTCCTCTTTGTCCTCTGTTCCTCTTTTTCTCTTCTTAGAGAGGCACGCGGCACTATAATGAGTATGCATGTAGTCCCATTACTTTGAAAAGAAAATTTGAATCCTGCAAATGATGCTTGCTCCTATCTGGCGACGCTGCGTTGCGCCGAGATTACGTAGGTTAAGCACAGAAAATATACTTTTTTATAAGCAAGACAAGAGCTTCTTCGCGAATTTTGTCCTTAGTGGGTGATGACTGGCAATCACCAGAAGAACATTCACATGAAAACATATTCACAATATTTCTTTCTACACGGCCTTTTCTGAAATAACTACTCCGTTTCTGTCAAAGACATCCGCACAAAAGTACAGTCTATTATTGACTACGGGTCATACGTTTACTCCGTTTTGCTAATGGTCTGTAGCGGCATTATATAAAGAGAAATTTAGAAACATAGAAATGTACTCATGCTGCCTTGCCCTACTAGTATGACCTCGTCCACACGATTTTTTTCGTGAAGGTAATTTGGCAGAAAGATTCTTCTCACTGAAGAATAATACATTCAGTGTCATTCTTCAGTACGAACGACTTAAGCTGCAGTTCGGAATAAAACATGCTCTGGAACTAAAGGCAAACGCAATAAAGGTGTTCGTTACTATCAAGAGACGAATTACATTTTTCATCAGAATGATTGAGAAGTGCTCTTTCGATTAACATATCTACTTTTCTACTGTGCGCTTGTGCAGAGTTGCAAAAAAATTCTACTTTTAAAGTTTGGCGAGATTAGTCAGTTTCTCTGATAGCATTAAACCTATGCTCTAATTCTGTTTTCGGCGTCAGCGCAGGGTAATCAGTTGTGATGAGAAGGGCCCACCCGTGTAAAAACTGATTACGGGTTTGGTGCTTTGCGTCTAGAGGTACCAGCTTTTTTTTGCTCTCCCGTATCTTTCTACGGCAGGAACTGTACAAGGGGCGTGAATAAAGCAGGCTACTTGAATTGACATCAGCAAAGAGAATTTGGCGTTAAAGCAGCAAGTACGAGAGGAACAAAATAAAATTCGAATAGGAGACACAAGATTCCTTGCTGTATCAATTACACAAGTCTTGAACACAGAGTTTGAATCGACTCTATGTTACCGTACAGCGGGAATATACTCTTATTCAAGCTATGCTCCCGCTTACCGGTAATTTGAGAGTAAACTAATATAATATAAGGTCACTCTGCTGAATTTCTATTTCGTAAGTTTTGAAATCTTCAGTATTGGACACTTCAGAACTTAAATCAAAATGGCGCTGCAGAATGTGTCGTATAGCTATTAGACCTACTCCCGTAAAATAGCGGTGTCCTTTCAATCGTATTATTTCTCATTGCTTATACATGTGTATAACAATCGGATGACTCACGGTTTGCTGACTGCTGAAAGGCGCCCTGCAGGGTGTTTTCGGCTATGCACACTGGAAATATATTTCAAAGCTGGTGTTACCGATACGCACACGCCGATGCTCATAGGCATCTAAGGTTTTGAACTGGCTCTGCAGCTAACCTGCCCTGGGTTGCTTTCTCCGAAAACTGCAATTGAAGTGCTGCTAGTCATGAGTCAAGGATTCAGGGAGGCGACATTTGCTTGTGTTATGTTTAAGGGAAACGTGTATCAAAAATGCCCAAGACATAAATAAAAAGAGAGACAAGAGCTTGCTAAGCGGCGCTGCAAAGCGGTTGCAAAGGAAACATTCCAGAGATATGTCGGATATGTAATCCCTTAGTACTATCAATATTTCATGTTGTAAAGCAGAAATATGCTACGGCTTGCTTGTTGGAGTATATAAATAGCAAAATTACTGTTATGTATTACACACGTCTATTTTATATCCCCGATATTTATCGACCGCCATGATGAAGAGGCTGCTATAAAACTGTGCCGAAGCGAATCAAATGTAGCGATTCTAGAAGGAAATATTAAAGAGGAAGCTTAGGCTACTTCCATCCCAAAAAGAGATTTGCTACAATGAATGAAGGAAACAGTATCTGGATAGTGGTAATATATCATATATTATGTGCAGGGTGAAGGTAAGTTGTAAACACTAAAGGGGGTGAGGGAGGGAGGAAGGGGGATGTGACGGAATATGGTTGTGGAACTATACTGTGGCCATTACTCCACGTTCTTGATTTACATATATCGAACTGGCGCACAAAATCTCAGAACACTATATGACACATGAAGAAAGGACACCTTCTTGATTGGTGTAAGATAGGCTTAACGCCAGATGAGATATTTTGATTCTAAAACCCCTTCAGGAACTTGCATCATTTGGCACAGAATCGCCTTCCATATTCCTAAATACCTCACGAATAAATATTTAGTCGGTCGTTTTCGTTCAAAAAGTGCTAGCGACGCTTCTCAATAATCTAAAGCGGAAGGGTTGGATTTACTTAGCAATGAATTTGTTTCCGCGCTAGCATATTCGTGAAAGGAACATGACATCACCATTAAACATCAACACATGACCGATATCAACGACTTTCGCACTCGCAGATGAGTAGCAGAAAGCGCAGAAGGGGCGAAGGCTGGGTCGTTTAACATGTTTATTTCACAATATCTGGAGGCCTTAAGCGCGCTGCATGTTAAAAAATCACGATGAACTCGGAACCGAGAAACTCCTCCCACCAAGAGCAACCGCTAGTTTAAAATTCCTGTGTGATGTTTCAAGTACATAGAACGCAAAGCGTCGTCAGCAATGCAGGCTTAGATATCGAAGACCATACTTCTTCCCTATTCGTGACCGATTGATGTAGCGGTTTTCCCACTACTTAGCGGGATGACCGCTACTTTAACAGCTACTCATCAGGATTACCCACCAATTACGTCTCGCGTGAACGGGACTTAGTAGCGAGTTGGTAAACATATGCTACTGTCAAAAAAAACGATAAAAAGAGATGTGTGTTCTCTTCGGCACAGACCTGCTCGGTGGGCTAGCTGCGCTGTAGATTCCTCAGAAAACCTACGCACCGATCTGTCGACTTATAGGCACTGCGCACCTAATTTCATGGCTACATGCACGCCACCTGCGGCGGCGAGCGCGTCGCTGTCATGAAGTCTAGAACAGACATAGAGTTCCTTACACTACCTAGAGGGAAAGCTGAGGGCGCTGCACTTCAGCCACCATGGGCGCGCTAAGAATCATGGGCCGGTGTGCTACTTGTTGCGGGACAGTCAGTTTTTCTTGAGTACGTGGAGTGGCGTTACTGCAATGTTTCTTTTTCGTCATCATCATCATCTGAAGGTGCGTACATAGACCGCGAAAGCCATAGTAGCGAAGGCGCAAAAGCAGACGTCGCCAATAAATGGTTTTTGTTTCCCGAAATGCCACTAAAAACTTTCTTAAGTGATTGCACAACGATAAATATTTTCATAACATTTTTTTATTTCAAAGTTTGCCTATTAAGTGCGAAATATTGGTATTTGTGCTGCTCAAAACTAAGCCAATAGGAGCAAGAGCCATCGCTTATATTGGACAAATCTCACACTGACATGCTGTTTCTCTCTCTTTTTGCAATTTATAGTCACACTATTCAATCTTAGGACATTATTTACGGTAGAACAACGTTTATCTTTGCATTAGTTTTGGCCAAAAGTTGTAGTTCTGCACTCGGTAGCTCTCCGGCCCATGATGCTTTGAGCGCCCATGGTGGCTGAACTGGCCGTCTGGAAACTCCATGTAAACTCCCATAGACGGCAGCACAGCTTTCCCTCTAGGTAAGAGTAAGAAACTCTATGAGAACAGACACCGGCGCCCGTAGTGCCGCACCGTGCTGTGCACATCGTCACGAACGAGCAGTGCGCCTCTTTCTCGATCACAAATGCCGCATCAGAACAGGTGGACACACTGCTGTGCTGAAAGCCGCAGCAATGCTTAAAGAAATTCTCCTGCTGGAACAAAATTTTACGGCTTCCTAATGCGGCACTGGTAGACGAAGCGATTGCCGCGTTGGATTCGTCTTGTTCGTCGTGAAAAGTACGTTCAACCTCCTTGTTTTACGCACATTATGCTGTACATGTAGGCACTTGTTGAAGTCTCTGAGCAAAAAGGGATGTTTCTTGGCATCTGCCTTTCATGCTGCACATACATAACGTTCAATAAAGGCGCCGTGGATGGTTCATTGCATGCGCATAGCAGAGTGCGCTGCTTATTATGTTTTATGTTGGCCTCGGGAGCGAAGATCGCATTGACAGGGTGCCATTGGCGTAATCCATGATATGCAACACACATTTCGTGGGAAATGCAAAACCGAATGTAGTGCACCCATCCAATAACCAAAGTATTTTCCCCTCAGTCTTAAAAAGTGAGACATTCCCAGTGAGGACGGTGTACGTAGTGTGCATAAATAAATGAACAGCACAAACCGGACGTCAAACAAACGAGCAGAGACCGTGGTCGTACACTGCGTGACATTCCAGCGCGAGAATGGCTTGGAAAAAAAGAAACATTGTGCTCCACAGAGCTCAGCTCACTCAGAAGACTCTTGCTGGAATCATTGTACGCGCAAGAAAACATAAACCTGCAACCAGGATCCCTCCACACACCCCCCCCCTCCCTTACCCTCATCCCAGATTATATCCACGGGATACGCTCGGTGGCCCGGTGGATGAGCATTCGCGGGATAAAAAAGGGTAAGCTGGAACTCTCCTGCATCCTGTCCCTTTTCCTTCTGCCGTCCGCAGTTCAGGTATTTAATATATTCGATACAAATTTGCCGCAGCAGACATTATTCATTCACTTCCACTTTGATTATTTTTATTAAGCCACCATCACCACCAAGAACTCGTTCGCAGTTACACCTGACGAATCTAGTAAGTTCCGAAAAGTCATGTGTTTTTCTTCCCTTTTTTTGTTGCCGTTCCTGTCAATCACAAGTTTCGAGAACGTAGCGGTAATCCGGGCTGGCCGTTGCATTGCATAAAGCTAGCAGCGCAATTGTCAGCATTAAAAGCCAGCAGATAAATATAATTCATACCTATAATTTGATGGTTTTCGATGGAGCACTGACGCTTGTCTGCGGAACGCAGCGAGCTGATACTTGGACCTGATCAAATGAAATTTTCTCCTTCATTTCGTGTACATGGCTTGCTTCAAGATGCCTTGCTCCTCTCCTGATATTTGCGCCACGAAAGAATCGTTTAACCCCATTAACAGCTATCAATCCCTCATCTACAATCACGGGCACACCACTTCCCGACGACATCCCTGCGGAAATGCGGTAGAGCAACCGCCTCGTATTCGGGATGTATTGGGTTCGATCCCTGGTGCAGTTGGGTACCCACCAGTTTTCAATGGGTACAAGCTTTCCCCCGGCCTGAGACTCGGTTCTTCTGGGGTGAAATGCTTGGGAAAAAGAGCCACATAATCGGCGTTTGCCGCGCGAGGCTGACTTATTGTTGTCCAATGGCGGAACGGATCACTCCCACGTCGGCGGTACTATTTGGCAGGGACACGGTAACGGCCACGGGAGCGCTGAATGCAGCCTTTACGGTGGCGGCGCCTAGCGGGTGCAAGATGCCTATAGATCAACACCGATTTGTCACGTAAGCAACATGCGGCACTGCTGTCACTAGGCTGGGCTGACTGGAATTGAAAAGAATGCTTAGCGCCCATATGAATACATGGAGCCAAAAGATTTCAAAGCATTTTTATGATTTCCCAGTGCCCCTGTGTGAAGCCTAGATGGAGCCTCATTACAGAAACGGTTTATCATTAAAGGGCCTGAAACATATTGAGAACAAGTCTTGAGCACGCCTTATAGAAACGCATCCAAGGAAGACTTAGCAAAAAATTTCCCGATTTCGCGGAGCACCAATAAATAAGGCAGATGGTTAAAAGTTTGCGAATGTTTGAAGCAGAAATGAGACTAAGTATGCCACAACGTTTTGAAGCTAATAAATTCTGAAAGTGCTTCGATAAATGTGCACTGCGAAGACAGACAGGGCCCTGAGAAAGTAGCTATACACTGCGTGCTTTTCGCAATCGCGGCAGTTCTCGCGTTGTGCGAAGTGCATCCCTTGTAAAAAAAATTAAGCTGAAGGCAGACCTCACACCACACGACAAACGAAGCGCGCGCGGCGCCCCCGCCGCAAGCGGCATTGATCTACCAGTCCCAGCCCCGTACGGCCAGGAACAGCCACCCTTCTTCACCACCTCCCAGCACTCAGAGGTGCCGCCGCCGCTGCAAATGCAACGCCGCGCATGCGCACTGACGCCATTGCTCTTCCGATGCGCCGGAGGTGATGGTGGTGAAATGTTTATGCAGTTTTGGGAGCCTTAAGTGATTACATCCTAATGACGAGTCGGCTCTTGGCTGCGTGTTGTGGCCGGAAGCGGATACTTTCCAGCGACTCCCAAAGCCCCGTCCGTCAACTGCTTTTGAACGGCCGGGTCAGAGCTGGACACCGCAGCCTTCCATCGCTCGAGGTCGGAGAGTTGCCATGTGGCTGGAGGGTGGAATTCCGAGAATTTGATCATAATGTATTCAAAATCAGCTTTAGGAGCTTTACAAAGGGTGCACTGTGGCGAGAACAGTCCTGGATGGATCAAAGCTAAGAAAGCAGGGGATGGGAATATTCGGGACTGAATCTGGCGCCACGTCACCTGTTGTAGCTTAGTCAGAGATTTATGAGAACGAGGGTAGCTTGTTCATTGATGAAGGTGATGGAGAGATTTCGTGATAAGATACCATGTGCTCACGAGCATCTCCCCAGGCGGTGGCAGACCCTGCTCGGCTGACGTATCCTCGAGCAAAATAGTCAGCTGTTTCGTTGCCTGGGTGGCCCGTATGAGCGGGCGCCCATATTAATTGATAGGGTGTTCGGGTGGGGGAAGGACTATATGTGGCACCAGGCTGGTACCGGAACAGTGAACCATGAAGTTTAGCCGATCAAAGACAAAAGCGCCTATGGCAAGCAAATCTTCGTACTTCTTCGGATCCAGAAGTTGCGGCCTGGTAAAGGGCAGTAGATCGGAGAAACTAGACAAGAAAAAGGCCGAGCGTATAGCGGAGACACCGAAACAACGAGAAGACCGCTTCCGTAATTCTACTCGGGATGGCCATTGTTCAAACCACATCGAATTTAATAAAATCTAAACTTCTGCCTTGCCAATATACTATAAATTTTGTAATCTGTAAATACAAATCTCAGTGTTCGCCTCCTGCGTGCGTTATGAATTGTCCTTTTTCTTTTGGTTTTTCATATTTTACTTTTCTTTTCGCTAGGACTCATTTCATTGTTGTGCGATGTGATTATACATCTCAAAAACAAATATCTCTGCAACCAAATTCTTGGCCGATCCCTCTGCGTGGGTATGTGCCATCAATTTAGAGGAGAACAACTCCATACACGCTCATCCCCATGGCAGATCATTGAGGGGTAGTGGCTAATCTTGAGGGCGGCACGCAATGGTACACTCTGTCGGATGTGATTTTCCACGGGTTGTTAATTTTATGTGTTCGTGGGGGTTAATCGGGCAGTTTTGGTTAGGGCTGTAAAGCTGTGCACTCACGATTGATGTCGGCGAGCACAAGGCTTACTGCTCACATGAAAAATATGACACACTAGATGAAGAGCCATTCACATCACTACAATCTAGTGAGAGCATTGCAGGTTTTTCGGATCACCGGAATTGATGGTTGGAGAGCATTGCTCCTAGGTAGTGCCATTATAGTCATAAGAAAGCGGATTCGTGCCTGGGAGCGTCTGTAGAGCTGGTTTCCTTGAGCTGGTTCAATAGTTGTTGGTCTCCTTGACTGTAGCTTGGAATAGATGTAAACACAGGGCGCGCACACTTCTCTCGCGCTCAGGCTAGGGGTCGGGGTTTGTATTCCGTGCATTTAGGACTGTCTTGATAGCAGAGTGCTGGTGTCCTTCGTGAACTTTAGGGGTTTCCTGTCGTGAACACATCTGTCACCTCGTTTTTCCTGACTTGAAACAGCTCAACAGAAGTGTCCTTGTTTGTTTAGATCTTCGTCATGCTTTTGGTCGTAATAGTGGTCCTATCGAACTGTTTGGTGTTGTCTGCAAATAGTGGCGAAACGTCCCATCTTTCCATAGAATAAACAAGTCTTGCCTTATGCAGCGCACGTAGATGCGATGGCAGTGCATCGCGTCGAACTGAATCTGCAGCAGTTCACGTGCTTTGAACGGGAACCCTGGAAGTGGGCAAGTCTTTCATTCGAAGCCGTTGTCCGCGAAGTTGCGTTGAAACCGTTCTAGTTGGCGATACATTTTTGTAAGGAGAATATGTTTCGAGTACGACTTCAACGTATGCTGTTATAATTTTTGTAAGTGGGTTGTCGCGGAAAAAATGGAGGGTGCAATTGCCTTTGACCTGACCTTTGAGATGAGGCTGGACTGTTTGGCGTAACTTCTGGTATAGGTGGAAGAGATGCTAAAACTTTATTGACTACCACGGGTAAGGTGTGTCATTTCTATCACAAAACAATATCTGCGTAGTTGTTTGCGCGTGTTGAAGTTCCTCGATTTAAGGCCAAGGGTGTCCAGTGAACTGGACAACGTGAGGAGCTGCACCAACCAATGGCCGAAGAATTCAGCCGGATTTGCTATGTTTGCACATAAGAAGCCGCCTCTGATGTCCCGAACAAAAAGCCTACGCTATTTTTTTTTTCACATTTGCAGCGACGTTGCGTGCAGCGTCTTTTCACAGCCTCAACAAAGAGGCAAGGCGTTTTATAGAACATTTATCACTTATTTTGATTGTGGTTTTAAGGATTACCGTCCCAAAGCAACTTGGGCTACAAGAGATGTCGCAGGGGAATTCTCCTGCAATTTTGATCACCTTCGGCTTTTTAATGTGTAATGGTATCGCCCGGTACTAAGGCTTTTCGTCTCCATCAGAAAGCGGCCGCTGTAGTCGCGATCCGAAACCGCATTGTTGGATTCAGTAGTCGAGCACCGGAACCACTGAGCCACTGCGGCGGGTCTAAGGGAACGTAGAAACGGCCCATGGAAACACTGCGCAAGTGCGAAGCACGCCTTTAAGGCGTTCGTACAGTTTAACACCGCCATACTATTTAGTGATCATACAAAAGCAGTGACAACTTATAAAAATAATTACATATAGAATTTAACTAAGTGCAAATAAATGTTGAAGAAAGCTGCAGTTAGAGCGAGTTTGTCCTTTGCACTAATATTTGAGATAAAAATGTAATTCTACTCCAGTGGTGTTTTGTAGTTGCAGTTACTTTTCTAGAGCTGTAATTCTTTGCTTTAATCAGTTGCATTTAAAATGAAGTGATTGTAATTGTAATCGGTTATTTGTTTTCTATAACGTGTACAAATTTTGATCTGTACCTGCTCGTCTATGTTACTTGAATATCCTTAAGGTAGGGTCCGAATATATATTGCCATTACAAAAAACATGGACCCAATTTATTCGAAGCGCCCTGCCACTGTTTCTATTATGCGAATAACCAACGTATCAGGCTGACTGTATGCAGGACAACTACCGGAGTTGCAAATACCGGAGTTGCAAATAACTGTACAGAACACTTCAGCCGAGAGAGGGCCAAATATTTCCAGCCAACTTTTAGTTATTCCCAGCAGAACAAGTGAATATTTTCTGTTGCTGATGATAAGAAATTGGCTTCCAAAACAACGCCCGCATACATCGGGAATTTTTCGATATTCTGTTTTAAAAGTAAAAGAATAATATTCCACGCCCTATGTTCCACGAGCCCACGAAGAAGAAGAAGAAGACGAGTCTCAAAGCTACCGCTGCACTGCGCCGGGCATGGAAGCCTTGAAAACGAGTGAAGGCAGTGTTTACGCCACTGCACGGTCAAAAGTTACTCCCGCTGCAGCGAAGACAACGGAGCCGCCATCTCCAAGTTCCAAAAAAGGCCAGGTATGTGCGAGTGGTCCTGCGAAAGGCGAAACGGAGATATGTGGCACGTAACGCTGACTTTTTCAGGCAGGCATTTATATGTACATATCGCAGTAAATCAAGTTCTGCTACGCATGCAATGGAAAGTGAAAGGAAGTCGAAGGCTGATTGCAGTTAATTGTTCCTGCTAGATATGTATTGGATACACCTAATTTAACTCGTTAAGGCTACCAGGGAGCTCCATTCTTGTTTGATGACGTTCTGGAGCTCACGTACCGCAATGAGCATGCAACACTAGCTCAGTGACTGAAAAACATGCTCCGAATGAAATGCGTTCTCTCTTCTCAGATAAATTTGCTCTCCTGGTCGTCAGCGCTGATTGATGTTACTCTTAAAAATGCCTGCACCTCACTTCCTTTGGCCATGAGATCCTTCTCATAACAGACTAGTTTCACCGAGCCCTAATGCCGGAAATTGCGTTTCATGCACCGTTTACCGGTTCTTTCAATTCTTGATAACCTTCTCTTGTCTATGCATCTTGCGACCTGGTGAAGTGAGGTAGGAGGCAGTTTATTACCGCACTTGAGACAGTTATCGTGTCTGTAATCGGTACTTGTTGCAGGAATATCCAAGTGTCTTACCGAGGGATCCCACACTGTTCGCTGCTAATTGAACGAACCGCTCTTTTCCTTCAGCTTTAGTGTTTGTGACTAAAGTTTGCCGTCACACGTTTTAAACACGACGGAAAATATTTATAAGAAGAGAGAAAGATATGTGCAGCCGTAATGTAATCATTGCACTAAGTACGGCGTGGATATTATGGGTAGAGCGTGAAAGACATATTCCACCATATTTGGTGGGTGACGCTGGTGCATGATGAAGTGCAGGGCGTGAAAATGGCTGCAGTTTTGAAGAGTAGCGTAGGCTTGATTAACACTCAGCCACATACAACAATAAATTTCGTGGTCCGGCTGAGTACGTTTGCTAAAGAAAAGGAATCACTACTACCTCTATGATGAACCGTTTTCAAAGGAGTAGACGTAACCTGGCCACATAGAACCCATAGGTAAGTTAAGACTGGAGTTACACATTGTGCGCGCAACATGCGAAGCCCAAGGGCAGCCCCCATATATACCTCTAAGCACAATAGTCTTTATAAATAAGCAACCGATGAGTAGGGCGGAGCAGAAGGATCGTCAGTGAGTGGCTGCGGCAATCGGTGGATTTCCAGTTTTCGCTTTCTTGGGCATGTTTTTAGTTTCAGCTTTAGTTTTCTGAAGAATAAAAGTTTGTAAAGAATTCTTTAAGAGCGCTACCTAACCTCTACAAGTGCTTGGCAACTTTGTTTCGACCCATGCTCTCGCAGTATTACGAAAGATATAACCCAGGATTTGCTATTTGGACGGTCACCATATCCACACGTATATGTCTTGTAACTCAGCGTCCACTCTCGAGCTTTTGACTTCGAGGTCTTCTGTCTATCTTCTCACGGCTGAACGAGGCGTACTGCCGCGCTCAATGTGTGATGGCCGAACACAACGTTCGGGCTAACGCGCGTTTAAAACTAACGCATTACAGACCATGTTATGTCTTCATATACCTATACGCAGAATTTAAATACAAAGAGAAATGTACCTTATATATTGTGAGACAGGCGAACATGTATCAGCGCGTGAACCGGAAACAAAATTCTATACGTGCTCCTGCCATCTCTTCAATCCTGATCAACCACTGCTTTTTGTTAGTGTTGCGCTGGAAACCAGTGCTGAAGAGCGTTCATATAGTGCACGCAGGTGGAGTAGCTTTTAAATTTGTCACCATGCATTGATTAACACTCAGTCAGCCAGTTGTCAGCCGCCCTTGCATACCCTTATGCGCGGTAGCCACCATCTTCCTCATCTGTCAGTGGATGGACGACGATTATACAGCGCTATTGGTACGAGGGTTCACATGTACCCGACACAACGGATATAAATAAAATACAAGCTCGCTTCATTGCTGTCAACTTTATCGGTGGATAATTGTCCCTGTACGGGGCATGACGCTGCTGTCTGCCCATATGTTGGTGGGGTATTGCTTACGACAACTAGGAGCCATTTTTATACGAAAAACGATCGTACGTCTCTAGCCTATCAGTGTTAACATTAGTTTTCGTCTATACCATTTAGCCGCCAAAGTTTCAGCATGTTCATAGCTGCCGGACAGGGAAGCTAGTGATTTGCTTGGTTTTGTTGAGAGGGTTCAAGATTCAAAAGTATACTCATGCAATGAAGGATGATGTAGTGGATTGTTCCGGACATTTTGACCACAGGATGATATCCACGGTCCACATATGGAAGTTCGTGAATATATCGCTCATGAGAAGGCACATACGTGATTGCATGTCGGAAATTTCCTTAATGAAGATTTGGAAGCTCGGTAGGTAAGCACTAACGTGCACTTTTAGATAACTCGCCAGTAGTACTAAACGAAACAAATATAGATTTGCAACGTTGCATCATGGTCGTTATTTCCAGGTTGCAGGCCAAGGTGACCAAGTCCAAGGAAGAGCGTTCACTGGCGAAGTCGGAAAGGGTACACAGAACTCACACGCCGCCTTTTACAAGCAAGTGGAAGGCTCGAGAGCGGAGAGCGACATCAGTGGTCGCCAAAATTGGATGCCATTCATAGCGCTCTATTTTTTCGCCATGGTCGCCGTTATTCTCCTCCTGATTGCTTACATGAGCTTCGCCTTGAAGCAGCGTGGTCACGATACTACAGGCCCTGCACACGAAGAGAGAAACCGCACCCTACATATGACGGTGTCCCTCGCCCCTTCCTTGAACAGAGAGAGCGACGCGACGTATGCTGCATCTGCCACTGCGGGTGATCAGCTGCCTTCGACTGCTTCTGAAGACAGCCTAACTACGCAAGACGCTCACCCTTAATGAAGGAATGAAGGAAATGATGGTTGGAACAGAATTCCATGGCTTTATCATTTGAATTTTGTTATTACGAATGTAAAATATAACGCTCTATTTTAACTGAATATTTTTTCGTGCCTAGAGTGTTTGAGGGTGCAAAAAAAAAATCGAATGCTTTTGTGAGGCTTTTATCTGACCAAAAGTTGTCAATAATAAACTAAATGGTTCAATCATTTTCCGAGTGCCAGAGTTGTGGAAATGTATAAAACCTAAAACTCTAAGCTAATCAATAAGCGCAAGGTGGCCGAAATAAGGAAGTATAACATGGAGAAAATTGAGCATGCTGTAAAGAACGGGGGAAGCCTTAAAGCGGTAAAAAATAAATTGGGCATAGGAAAAAACCAGATGTATGCGATAAGCGACAAGGCGGGGAACGTCCTCACTAATATGGAAAAGATAGTCAAAGTAGCCGAGGAGTTCTATACATATCTCTACAGTAGCCAAAGTAGTCACGACCGTAATGAAATTGGCGGTAGAGAAAAACAGTCAGACGTTCCATCAGTGACGAAGGACGAGGTCAAGAAAGCACTAGAAACTATGAAAAGGGGGAAATCAGCTGGAGAGGATCAGATAACTACACATTTGCTGAAGGACGGGGGGGAGAGAGAGAGAGAGATATTTTAATGGCAACAGGAGATGTCTGCCTGGTGGTAAGCCTAGCATGCTACTCCTGGGACGGGGGGGATATCGTGCTAGAAAAACTGGCCACCCTGTATACGCAGTGCCTGGGGTCATCGACGGTACCGGAACCATGGAAGAATGCAAACATTATCCTCATTCACAAGAAAGGGGACTCTAAGGACTTTAAAAATTACAGACCAATCAGCTTACTGTCTGTTACGTATAAGATATTTACTAAGGTAATCGCTAATAGAATCAGGACAACCTTAGACTGCAATCAAGCAAAGGATCAAGCAGGGTTTCGGAAACGGTACTCTACTATCGATCATATCCATACCATCAATACGTGATAGAAAAATGCTCGGAATATAACCAGCCCTTATCCATAGCATTCATTGATTACGAAAAAGCATTTGACTCAGTTGAAACCTCGGCGGTGATGCAGGCATTGCGAAATCAGGGGGTAGACGAGCCGTACGTGAAAATGCTGGAAGATATATATAGTGGCTACACAGCAACCTTAGTTCTGCATAAAGAAAGTAACAGAATTCCCATAAAGAAAGGTGTTAGGCAAGGAGACACAATCTCCCCAGTACTATTCACCGCTTGTTTAGAGGAAGTATTCAGAGACTTGGAATGGGAGCAGTTAGGGATAAGGTACCCTAGCAGTGATAGGGTACAACCCCTAAAACGACCGAATGATAACCGTTATCCAAGTCTATGCACCGACCACTACTGCTGAGGAAGCTGACGTTGAGAGATTTTATGCGGACCTACAATGCCTTTTAGACCGCACCCCATCATCAGACGTCGTTTTTCTCATAGGAGACTGGAATGCTAAGGTCGGGAGTGAAGAAATATCCGGAATTACAGGCAAGTTCGGTCTTGGCGAGCCAAATGAAGCTGGGCAGGGGCTAGTAGAGTTTTGTCAAGAAAATAACCTGACCATAGCGAATACTCATTTTCAACAGCACAAGAGGCGCCTGTACACATGGATTTCGGACGGTCTGTACAGGAATCAGATCGATTATATTATTTGCCGGCAGAGATGGAGAAGCGCTATACAAGCAGTAAAAACAAGGCCTGGGGACGACTGTGGCACCGATCATCAGCTTCTTGTTGCCAAAATTAAGCTTCGATTGAGGAAAACGCAGAAAACTAGAAGGCCTTTCAGGTATGATATGGATCAAATTTCATTAGAATATGCTGTGGAAGTGAGGAATCGATTTCAAGAATTAGATCTAGAAGGCAAAGAGCCCGAAGAGATGTGGACTGATGTTCGTGATATAATACAAGAAGTTGCTACTAAGGTAGTTCCAAAGCAAAAGAAATGCAAAAAAGCAAACTGGATATCTGAAGAGGCTTTCCAAATAGCTGAGGAAAGGAGGATGGCAAAAGTTATGGGGGAAAGAGAAAGATACAAGGTTCTCCATGCGGATTTTCAGAAAATAGCAAGGAGAGATAAGAATGCCTTCCTGAACATACAGTGCCAAGCAGTTGAGGACAACAGCCAATTAAGGAACACAAGAGTTCTGTATAAGACAATCAAAGATATCAAAGGAAGCTTCTGGGCTAAGCTGGGCGTGATAAAGGACAAACGAGGCAAGGACTTCACTGAAGCCTCAGAGATAAAGAAGAGGTGGCAGGAATACACAGAAGAACTGTACAAGAAGGACCCGGATGTGCAAACCCAACATAAGACGGTTGTCATTACTGATCTCGAGCCGGGCATCCTGAAGAGTGAAGTTGAAGGAGCCTTAGCCAGCCGTGCTAAGAACAAAGCTAGCTGAATTGATGGTATTCCAGCTGAGTTGCTTCAAAACCTCAACCACGACGCTGTTAACACTCTGCATACATTATGTCAGAAGATTAGGACAACCCTGCAGTGGCCACAGGATTGGAGGAGGTCAGTTTACATCCCCATTCCAAAGAAAGGCAGTGCCAAAGATTGTTCCAACTACCGCACGATCGCGCTTATTTCGCATGCTAGCAAGGTGATGTTTAAAATCCTCCAAGGTAGGCTGCAGCAGTATGTGGATCGAGAGCTTCCGGGCGTGCAAGCTGGGTTTCGCAAGGGCAGAGGAACTAGAGACCAAATTGGCAACCTTCGCTGGATCATGGAAAAAGCAAGAGAGTTCCAGAAACCCATTTACTTCTGCTTTATTGATTATGCGAAAGCGTTTGACTGCGTAGATCACAGCAGATTGTGGCAAGCTCTCCAAGAGATGGGAGTTCCAATTCACCTCATCTGTCTCCTCAGGAACCTGTATGAAGGGCAAGAGGCCACATTCAGAACTGGGCATGGTCTTACTGATTGGTTTCCGATTGAGAAAGGGGTGAGGCAAGGCTGCATACTGTCGCCCTGCCTATTTAACCTATATGCAGAGTGCATCATGAGGAAGGCCGGTCTGGACGAGTCTCCAGCTGGAGTGAAGATTGCTGGAAAACGTATCAACAACCTTAGATATGCGGATGATACCACTTTAATGGCAGAATGTGAAGTGGAACTCAAGAGACTTCTGATGCGCGTACAAGAAGAGAGTGAGAAGTTTGGGCTTAAACTGAACAATAAAAAGACGAAGATCATGGCGTCTTGCCCTATCAAGTCCTGGAGCATCAATGGACAAGAAGTGGAAGCTGTGACAGATTTTCTCTTCTTGGGCTCCAAGATTACCTCGGAAGGCGACTGCAGCCATAAAATTAGGAGACGCCTGCTTCTGGGAAAGAGAGCAATGGTTAGCCTTGACCGCCTAGTAAAGAGCAGAGACATTAGTCTGCCAACCAAGATCCGTATAACTCGTGCTATGGTCTTTCCAGTTGTGATGTATGGATGCGAGAGTTGGATGTGAAAAAGGCTGACCGCCAAAGAATTGACGCGTTTGAATTGTGGTTCTGGCGAATACTCTTGAGAGTTCCTTGGACTGCCAGAAGATCAAATCAGTCGATATTGTCGACCATAAACCCTGACTGCTCATTGGAGGGTCAAATTCTAAAGTTAAAGCTCAGCTACTTTGGTCATCTGATGAGAAGAGAGGAGTCGCTGGAGAAAAATTTGATGTTGGGAAAGGTTGAGGGTCGCCGGAGAAGGGGTAGGCAGCGAACGCGATGGTTAGATGGCATCCTCGAGGCACTGCAGATGAAGTTATGTGATGTTGAGAAGATAGTGAGAGACCGGAAAGCGTGGCGTGACATGGTCCATAGGGTCACGAAGAGTCGGACACGACTGAACGCCTGAACTGAACTGAACTGAGGGATAAGGGTAGATGGAGAATACATCAGTAATCTGCGATTTGCTGATGACGTTGCCGTGCTAAGCAACTCGGGGGATGAACTGCAAATAATGATTCATGACCTAGACAGGAAAAGCAGAAAGGCTAAATCAATATGCAGAAGACTAAGGTAATGTTCAACAGCCTCGGGAAGGAACAGCAGTTTACATTAGGTAGCGAAATACTGGAAGTAGTAGGCGAATATGTCTACTTATAGGACAGGTAGTAACCGCAGATTCGGACCATGAAAAGGAAATAACAAGACGAATAAGGTTGGGATGGAGCGCGTTTGGCAAGCACTCGCAGATTATGACTAGCAGCTTACCGGTATCGCTCAAGAGGAAAGTATACAACAGTTGCATCTTGCCTATACTCACCTATGGGCTGAAACGTGGAGGCTAACCAAGAGTTCTACTTAAGTTGAGGACAACCCAGAGGGCTATGGAACGAAACATGGTAGGGGTAACATTTAGAGATAGAAAGCGGGCTGAGTGGGTCAGAGAAATAACTCATGTTACCGACATTCTAGTAGAAATTAGGAAGAAGAAATGGACATGGGCAGGACATGTAGTGCGAAGAGAGGATAACCGATGGTCGCTGAGGGTAACAAACTGGATTCCAAGGAAAGGAAAGCGTAGCAGGGGGCGGCAGAAAGTTAGGTGGGCGGATGAAATTAAGAAGTTCGCAGGGGTCAAGTGGATGCAGCTAGCACAGAACCGGGTTAAGTGGAGAAATATGGGAGAGGCGTTCGCCCTGCAGTGGGTATAACCAGGCTGATGATGATGATGATGATAAAACCTAAAGTATGTAACATTAGAAGCACTCGTTCACAATGTGATAGAAGTGCCTGATAAAATAAACATATATACGGTCTCAAACAAATTATTAGAACTGCTTCCTACTTCCGAAGCAAATAACACCAGGACGCTATTATTGTATGATAATTTAATATCTATGGTGCAAACCTGCCCAATCGCGGATAAAGATGCAATGGTGTTCGCCGTTTGTGAGAACCGGTGAAGAGTTCATCCTGCTGAGATAAGAATGCGCGGTATGTGACGTCCTACTAAAAGCTCTTTCGACCCTCTCACATTGCACCCGCCAGGCCGCCACCGTCTTAGGTGAAGGACGACGGCTGTCGCGGCGCGCGTCTTTCTCTTCTTTTTCTTTTTTCTTTACCTTCTCTCTTCTTTCCGCACGAGGTAGCGGAGGTGGCTCATCTACAGAGCCAGTAGCAGGCGCGTAATTCCATCTCCTCAACGGTAGGGTCCCGCAACTTCTTTCTCGTCACTGGTTGCCTCTCAGCGGGTTAAACAGCGATTGTTACCGAGAGGTGTGTCTGAACGCAACGTCAAGGCAACATACACTAACTAAAGGCAGGAAATTATTACGGTGAAAATAATTAAATAGTGTTAGCGTTGTCATGTTGTTGTCTCGTAGCTGTGTTCACGGCTGGTTTTGTGGCTATTAAGAAATAAAACATCACATGATGCAACCTAAAGGGAAACACCTCCACAGGAAAGATATTGGTAGCTTATTTTAATGTTATAATTTGAAAAACAAAATTAAAAAAAAAGGTAAACGCGCAAGATTCGAACTTATACTTCATTCGCTAAGTGGTCAGGTAAGTAATGTTATTCCATTGCTCCACTGAGGCAACGATTAAAGCGTGATTTAAACGCGGTCTTATTAATTTTTACAATATTTCTGCTATCTCTCGCCAGGTGATGCTGCTCAGAGGACCCTAATTCCACACCCTCAGAGAGAGTGTGGAATTATACCGAAAGTGGAAAATGCAGCTCAAGAAAGAAGATTTCTTTGATAACTCAAGAGGCAGTGCCCTGCTTTTTGAAGCTAGATCAGGGTGCCTTAGAACACGCAGCTACAAAACAAATTTAACAATGGAGATGACGCATCTGCTGTATGTGGAAACTCCAGTGAAACAATTGACCATATTATACTCGAATATGATGGTATCCATCCGGAAGTTGACGCAGGCGCAATCACTGTTCCTGAAGCTCTGGGGTTTAGAGATAACAGTGGCCGGGTGAATAAACCGGCGGTGGAAACTAGCAAAAAACGACTGGAAGATTGGTGGCATAAAAGCAGGGAAGTGACATAATGTTAGTAATGTAGGAACAAAAATTTAATAAATAGAATGATGGTTTAGTTAACCATTCTAAATCAATAATTACGATATAGGGAGAAAAATGAGCATGATAGCTACTGCTACCACCCCGTTTCAAACGGGACGCTCTTATATTCCATCCATCCATCCATACCATTAAGAGAACGGAATCACGCGTAGCAGGCCCATGCATTTTCTTTTCCTTCTTCCTACAGCCACAACAACAACAACAATCGAGACAGCGCGAAAGGTCGAATACCTCTTGAAGCATTCGCACGACTGCATGCACTAAAAAGGAGCTAGAAGTGCAAATTGTTTTTGACTAACATATATAACTACATGCATAATTATGGGAAAGCAACTGCTCATTTTACGTATGTCACATATCTCAAAAGATACTGATTGACTAAGCATGCTGCAGGCAAACGCAGTAGTGAAGTAAACTACCTGAAACACGCACATTTATTGAAGCGAAAAGCTCACTACGAGGGACGGAGCCGAGCTTCGCGTATGTGCTATGCCGCGACCGAGTGACATCCCAGCCAAGACCAGCTGGTGGAACAATAAAGTTGTTATCATTATCATCACCAGCTGCGCAGCCCCCTCGGCAAGCTCTGCTGGCGTTGCATACCAAAACTTAAAAGGTGTGCGACTCCTCCTCATTAAAAAAATATAGTCCCCATCCGGGAATCGCATCCCTTGGATCGCCAGCCATGCGCTTTACCGCAGCAACGCTCTTCATAATTCCGCTTGTCTACCGCGGGGATGATGGCGGGATTCCGCGAGTGGCAGATACTGCGATTGGCGCGCAATTTGAAAATACCATAGCCTAAAATAGATGATGATGATGATGATGATGATGATGATGATGATGATGATGATGATGATGATAAAAACTTTATTTTCCACCAGATAAGCAGGCCCCCAATTCCCGCCCCCGGCACGCAAGCCTAAGGGACGGGAGCAGAGACCTCCGCTATCAGAAGAGAGCAAAGAGGTCTTGGCTCTTCGCGGCTTCTTCCGCCAAGTGGATGGCTTGTAGCTGTGGAGCAGGAACCTCGCTCCGCAGCAGGGCTTCCCAGGCTTCTCTACAATTTATATTTGTTTTAGCCCCTGGGGAGCTAGCACATTCCCAGATTATATGGTCGAGGGTCCCTCTCTCCCCACAGTGCTTGCATTTATCGTTTCTCCTATCTTCCATTTGGACATAATATGCCCAGACCGGGTTTACAAAGTTCCCAGCTTGCAGGCGCCGCCATGCGACTGCCTCCCTATTGTTTAGACTTTTATCCGGTGGTGGCACCAGTCTCCTGCTTAACCTGTAATTTTGAAGAATCTCCTCATAATTTTGCAGATGCTCGTCCATGTTCCGGCAATCGGGCGGCTCCACAGTTACCCGGAAGTAGAGAGCTCGGGCTAACTAGTGGGCCGCTTCGTTGCCAGGAACGGTCGTGTGTGCAGGGGTCCAAATTAGGCGAATTTTCCTGTTTAGTCGTCTACTGGCCAGAATCCTTGCCGCTTCCGGCGAGGCGCTACCCTTTCCAAAATTCCATATAGCCGTTTTGCTATCGCTGATTATGAAATCGCTTGCGTTCCGACGAAAGCGAGCGCTATTTCAACTTCTTCAGCCGTTTCGGCGTTGCGGCTTCTAATGGTGGCGGCTGATACCGGGGCACCTCGGCCGTCGACCACCGAGGCGACCGCCGCCCCCGTTTTGCCACTTGCCGCATCCACGTACGCAACCTACTTGCTGTCCATCGAATCGAAGCGTCTGATTAGTGTTTCTGCTCTCTTCTCCCTCCTCTCTGCGTTGAATATGGGATGCATGTTACGAGGGAGGGGGGAATGATTAGATTATCTCGGCAGTCCTGTGGGATACTTGATTTTTCTCGTAGTCCACTATCTGTCTGCAGGCCTACCATTTCGAGTATAGTTCTGCCCGTGGTCGTTCGAATTAATCTTTCCAGCTGCGAAACTCTGACAGCCTCCGCTATTTCGTCCCAGCTATTGTGCACTCCCATAGAAAGGAGCTTCTCTATGGATGTGGTAATTGGTAAGCCCAGGGCCCTCTTTATGCACCGTCGAATGAGAGTCTAACCTCTTCTTCTCCTCCGATCTGATATCTAAGAACGGCGTGGCATATCTCACGCGACTTATTACATAGGTTTGGATGAGTTTAAGCAAGCTTCTTTCCTTCAGGCCTCGTCCTTTAAACGCGATTCTTCTAAATATTCCAATGGCTTGTTTGGCGAATCCCTCTAGCTTTCTGATTGGAATGTTCCATCATTGTATCCATTTTCCTGAATGAATAGTCCTAAGATTCTGATTCGATCTACCTTTGGAACTGGTTTTTCTTCTACTTTAATGTCAAATTCCCAGCTGCGCTTGCATAGGAGTGACTTTGGGTTATAAACGAATAATTCTGATTTTTGCGGCGAGCATGATAGACCCCTACTGGCAGCGTAGTCTACGACAGTGTCTGCCGCCGCCTGCAGGCGCTCCTCAATGCTCGCATCATCTACCCTGGCTAACCCAGAGATTGATGTCATCCGCATAAATACTGAAATTTAGCCCCTTTATGCTCCTCAGAGCTTCTGGGAGGCTCCTCATCGCCACGTTGAAAAGGAACGGGGAGAGAACCGAGCCCTATGGCATCCCCCTGCTCCCTAACTTCACTGTAGGGGACTGAATGTCTCGACACTTTATGCAGGCAGTTCTGTTTGACAAGAAGTCCTTGATGTACTCATATGTTCGTTCACCTACTCCGATTTCTTGGAGACCATGGAGGATCGCTTGGTGTTTAACTTTGTCAAAAGCCTTTGTCAAGTCCAGGCCGAGAATCACTTTGGCGTCTCTAGAACGCGAGTCGATTATGTCGTATTTGAGTCGGAGCATCAAGTCCTGCGTGCTCAAACCCGGTCGAAAGCCGAACTTCTCTTGCGGCCACAGGTCGTGCTTCTCCATAAAGCGCGTCATTCGTGTCTGGACTACATGCTCCATCAATTTTCCCATGCATGAGGTTAGAGAAATAGGTCTTAGATTCTCTAGTATCGGGGGTTTCCCCGGTTTTGGGGTTAGAATTACGTTTGCCGACTTTCACTGCCGAGGCAGCTAGGTGCCCTTTAGTCCAAATTTCTTGCATATACTCAGTAAGAGCGCTGATGGAGTCATCATCCAGGTTTCTTAAAATTTTGTTAGTTATCCCGTCAGGGCCGTTTTTAGCCCCAATATTTCTGCCCTGACCTCCGCCTCCATGATGGGTCCGTCCAGCTCCTCGTTGGGAGCTCCGTCATACTCTGGGAGGGGGCACTATGAGTATCGCCAATGTACATGTTGACTAGTGCATCCATAAATTCCGCGTCTGTACCCTTAAACGTGTGCCTGGCTATTGATAATCTAATTCCTGACTGGGATTTTGAGTTGGTCGGATCTAATAAGTGTCTCAGCAGACCCCACGTTCAGGAAAGGCTCATGCCCCCTTCCATCTCGTCGCATCTGTGCAGCAATTCTGTTCGCATAATTTAACCGCATAATTTTCACTTTCTTTATTATGTCTAGCTATCCTTCTTCTAAGATTACGGTTCCACTTTTGCTTCTTTAGTCTGCGCTCCATACAATATGTTTTTCCTCCCACATGTCAAGCAGTTTGCTATCAGCTATCTCCGGGGCATCGTCCCCTTCAAGATTCTTTGTTGCCTCTCCAACGTGACGCATGAGGGTCTTCGTACATTTTTCTATGTTTGTAATCTTCCTTTCGGCATCCTTCTCTCGCTTTTCCCTAAATAGTTCCCATTGCGTAACCCTCGGTTGACACACACGGCGCGTCTTTATTCCTTTTTTAGGGATCGAGGCCAGAATAAAATGGTCGCTGCTAAAAGTTTGCTCCGAATTTTGCCAGTTTAGATCTTTCACATTTTTGGAGAAGGTCAAGTTAGGCGAAGTGTCTACGCGGACACTGTTACCCACCCTGGATGGAGAACTAGGGTCCGTGTGCAAGGTGAGTCCCAGCTCGTGCGCGTCTTCCCATAACTGCCTGCCTTTAGGATCTTGTTTAGCGTAACCCCATTCCGGGTGCGCCGCATTGAAGTCACCGACTATTAGCAAGGGGTTACTCCCGGCTGTGATTATTGCTTCGCGAAAAAGGGCCCTAAATCTCACCTTTCTCTGCTGTGGCGTACTAAATAAATTTAAGAAGAACAGGCTTGGTTGCTCTTTTCGTCCCGTAAGAATTTCCAATAGCACTGCCTCAATTTCTTTCGAATTGATTTCGTGCATGATTGCAGCAATGTTCCTCTTAACCAATGTTGGGACGCGAGATTTCTCACCTCTGTCACTTGAAAAAGATTGGTATCCCGAAAGTTTTGCTGCTTTACCCGCCTCTTACAGGGCTATAGCTAGTGGTTTGTCATCTAATAGCGTCAAGTACTGTTGCACTAACGCACGCTTACGTTGGAAGCCGCGACAATTCCACTGCCAGATTAAAGACTCACTTGGTGCGCCTCTGGCCATTATGAAGCTGATCAAATTTTTCCTCAGCTTTTTGCTGCCATTCTCCGATGGCAACTAACTCTGCCCATTGAAGTCGCCTAAAAGAGAGTCACGTCAAGGATGTGACGTCACCCATCTGCCTTCAGCTATGAGGACCAAGCGGGAAGAAGTGCGCTCCAACGCCGCCGGGCGGCGTTCCTTGCTTTCCGCGAATGACAGATGCTGCTCCTTTTCTTTCCTGTAAATGAATTACAGAACACCGGTGAAATTAGACGCCCTCGACATGGAAGCCAAGGAGAGTTTAGCTGCTGGCGAACGGCGGTGAAGACTTGAGAAACTAACTTCTGATCCCGAGCTAGTCACTACTTTTCGCTTAGTATGTCCAGGCATAGCAGAGCTAAGCCATCTTTCATTTTTCTGTTCAGCAATTTTCTTCCCGCTGAAATTTTTTTAGTACAGTGCGCAACCTACAGATGGACCTCCACTTGGCTGGCTTAAAAATGTAAAGCTTCTAACGATGGTCTGGTAATTTCAGTGCACGGCTCGGATGTGGTAGGTACTTGGGTATAAGTCGAACAGTGAAGGGCCCCCAATGGTTTCCTAATGCGTCCAAGCTTTCTCCGGCCATACACACTACCCGAATATGATGTACAATGCTAGTAAAAATGAAGACCGCCATTAAAAATTTTGGAAAAAGCAGGATCTCGCCAGAGGCGGCAAAGATCCTTAGCCAACAAACACTGGACCAGAAAATTCAGATATTCTGACACCCGCGTACGCTGCTGTCCCTGGCAACGAGGCGGCCCATTAGCTAGCTCGAGCACTATACTTCCGGGCAGCCCCCCGACACTGGGGTAACGAGGAGCGGTTTAAATTATGGGGAAATAAACAACCGTTATCGATTAGCACGTAGTCTGGTACACCCACCAGACTCAAAATTAAATAACAAAGATGCTGCTGCATGGAGGCGCTTGCAAACTAATACGTTCATGAATCCGGTCTTGGCATACCATGTGTCCCGAGACGAGAGATCATGCCAGATGTAGTGATTGTGCGGCTAGAAGCACCCTCGACCACATAATATGGGAATGCCCGCACTCTCCCGGGGTGGGAAAAATATACTTAGTAGAGAGAACTTGGAGTACTCCCCTGATGGGGCTGGGACGCGTAATTCCGTCTTCAGGCTTTAGATGTGCTCTTACTCATTTTTAGAATATTTCCACTATCTGTCGCCAGGTGACGCTGCTCAGAGGACCCTACCGTTGAGAGAACGGAATCACGCGATTGCAACAGATGCGAGATAGCGCCACCTATAGCGTAGTTGTGAGAGCGGCGGGTACTGCCTATGTGCACAGAGCGAAAGTCTGCTTGCCAGGGAATGTGCTGTACCGCGTCGCACATATGCAGAACACAAGATCGTGCTTCGACGAATTTTACGGAGGGCTTCTATTCTATACTCTTCTCCGATTTCCATGAAGAGTTGTTTATCACTATAGATGCAGCACTGCAAAAATTCATGACGCTAATTTTTTGATTTTGTCAGGTTTGTCAAGTTTCCCCATGATTTCTGTATGATGTGCTTACCTTTATAACAGGTCTGTTTGTTGCGATACACGCTCTTAGTACAGTCCACAAAAACTACTTTTGTTCGACATATACATAAATACGGCCTATATAGATATTATATATATAAAGAGTGGACTGGTAATATCCAGCATTCCCAAAAGCTATGAGTTGCCAGTAAGGTAAGCGTGAAGTTCTGTCGGGGGTGCCACAGAGTTCCGTTTTAGGTCCGCTTTTGATTTTTGTTATATATGAATGATATTTCTGCTATCATTGAATCGCCTGTCAAAATGAAAATTTTTGCTGATGACTGTTTAGTTTACTCTCCTGTGGCTTCCCCCGGACGATCAGATGAATATAAATAGGTGTCTTCAGTCGTTAAACTCGTGGTACCTGAAGTGGGCCATGGGAATAAATTACCAAAAATCTACTTACATGCATGTAACAAGGAAGCAGAATGTTATGCCGTTTCAATATAATATCGGTGAAAATTCTTCAGATGAAGTAAAGTGTTTTAGATACTTGGGAGTGACACTAACACATAATCTGTGTTGGCGCACCCATATTGAAAATATCTATTTAAAAGCCTATCAGAAGCTTTGTTTCCTGCGGAGGAAGTTGCCGAATGCGACTGGAGAAATTAAAAGGATTGCGTACAAGACATTTGTGCGGCCAATCATAGAATACGCAAGTGTAGTGTGGTGACCACATCAAAAGGGTTTAAATCAAAAACTAGAGAGATTGGAAAAGATTTCGGCACGTTTTATATGTTCTAAACACCGGCGCACTGCCTCAGTCACAGAAATGCTAAAACAGTGTCAGAATCACCTGAAATGAGAAGAACAAAGCAGAAATTGAAACTTTTTTTCTGGTAATGAATGAGGAAGTAAAAATTAATAAACAACACTATGTTACACGTCCTCTGAAGCGTTGCCCACGAAAAAATCACAGTAAGGTATTGCAACCTATTATTGCACGTACTGATGTATATCGTTACTCCTTTTTTCCCGATGCAGTAGAAATCTGGAACCAACTGCCAAGCGAAGTTGTGGACCAAACAGAAGTAGAAAAATTTTAGATAGGTGTTAACACGTTCTTGGAGCATTACAGTGCAAATCTATAATTTAGTTGTATAGAGTGTATTTTACCGAAGAGAATTGTACTTGTATTGTATGTGTTTCCCTTCCTGTAATGGCCCTCATATAGAGGGTTAACAGTATGAATAAATGAAAAAAGAAATAAAGGCCATCGAATAAACCATGTTTTGACACAAAGTGTTGTGCCGACACTTTGAGTGTTCGACACACGCAAAAGGGAGTTCGCGGCGCCACTTAGTTCTGTGAACGACCATAATGCAGCCGAAAGCGAATTTCAGATTTAGCAATATGCCTATTACGTTCATACTACCAAAGATTGATTGACGGATTGATAATTTGATTTGGATTGAAAAACTTTATTTTCCACCAGAAGAAGGCAATCACCCCCGCTCCCGTACGTAGAACTGAAAATCAGGGACCGCCGCGTTAAAGGCTGGCAAGCAGGCCTTGGCTCAGCCTTCTCCGCCAGGTGGACGATGTTCCGCTGGAGCTCAGGGTCCCGGCTTTGCATCAAGGTGTGTGTTGTGGCTGTAGGAAGAAGGAAAAGAAAATGCACGGGCCTGCTACTGGCTCTGTAGCTGAGCCACCTCCGTTGCCTCGTGTAGACAGAAGAGAAAATAGAGAAGACAGAAAATGAAGAAGGAAAGAAAGACGCACGCTGCAACACCAGCCGTCGTCCACCACCGAAGCGGTGGCGGGTGCAACGACGGCCTACAACAGACAAAAATTCGGCGGCAGGCCAGCACACGCCGCAAGCGGGTGACCTGCCTGTCGCAAGGCCGCGTGATTCCGTTCTCTCAACGGTAGGGTCCTCTGAGCAGCGTCACCTGGCGACAGATAGTGGAAATATTCTAAAAATGAGTAAGAGCACATTTAAAGCCTGCTGTACTCGTTGCCTCATTGGCGCCATGGATTAACATTACTCACCTGAGCACTTCGCGAATAAACTGTATGTTCGAATCCTGCGTTTGTAAATTTTTTCGACATTTGTTTTTTAATTGGCAACATTAAAATAAGCTACTAATATCTTTCTGGATGGTGTTCCCCTTTAGGTTGCATCATGTGATGTTTTTAATTCTTAATAGCCACAAAACCTGCCATGAACACAGTCGCGAGACAACAGAATAACAACGCTTACACTATTTAATAATTTTCAACGTAATCATTTCCTGCCTTTAGTGAGCGTATGTTACCTTTACGTTGCGTTCAGACACATCTCTTAGTAACAATCGCCGTTTAACCCGCTCTGTGGCAACCAGTGACGAGAAAGAAGTTGCGGGACCCTACCGTTGAGAAAACGGAATTACGAACGTTGCAATCAAGCAATAGCAATAAATACAAAAAACCTCGTCACCTGCAACAGGGTTGCAGACTGGCAAGTTTATCGCTGCCACTTCAGCGCGCTCCCACCCTGCCTCCGCTCCGTGGTCCACAAGGCAGATAAGAGAATGTTATTGACTGGGCCGCGTAGTTGGAAGGGAGGAGACTGGGCCGCGTAGTTGGAAGAGGGGAAGAAGGGGGGGGGAGGGGTGGTCCGGACCAGAAGGCAGCAGAGAAAATCTAGGGGTCCTCTCCCACTCGTTGTGTGTGCTCTTCTGAAATGCACACGAATAGTAATAAATGGTTTGCAGGACAGAAAAGGTGCGGTACACGTCAAACTTTTTCGTAGACAATTGAAACGCGCCGAGAAGGCAGTTAACAAGGTGGGAGCGAGAGCAGGAAGAGAGAAAGAGGTGCTGTAGTGAAGGACCCTACGGAGCATTTTTGACCACCTGCAGATCTTTAATAAGTGCACTGACATTGCAAAGCATTGCCTCCAGCGAAGCGCAGGTGCCGGCGGCCGGATTCGAGCCCGGCTACTCCTGTAAACAAATTCATAAGAACATGCATCCTGCCATTCTTCAAGGTAGGCACCGGGCCAGGGCGGAAGCCTTATTCTATGGCAAACCAGAACAAGATGAACAATGTTTATGTACATGCGGCAATTTATTCAAACGCAAGAAATGCAGTGGTTGCGGTGATAGATTCCCCGCTAAAAATTCTAAGGGCATATTGAGGGGGAGGAGGGTGGATGCTTCTGGCCCTACGGAGCTGGGAATGGTAGGCTCCTGCCGCTTACGGCGGCGACCCGCATGCCACGGCCTACACATCAAGGCGAACGCATTGCACGTGCAGCTCCTCTGCTCCGCCAACTTTGGACAGGAAGCACAGAATTAATACTGCTCGTCTGTAGACGTCATGCTGAACCACGTGAACCAAATTTCGCCGATTTAGGACTGTCTCCTTGTTTTCCAAGTAAACACGGAACTGGGCCTAACGGCTCCCGCATCCCGGACGCTGGCGACGAAGCACGCTCGACGCTACTGGGACACACATCGACACCGAAATGCTTCACGAATACGAACCTACGTCTCTATCGTAGGCGGGAGGAGGGGAGGTGGTGAAGGGTGGGTCATCCTGGCCCTGGTAGGGCTGGGACAGGTAGGTCACTGCCGCTTGCAGAGGGGGCTAGCCTGCCGCTGATTTTTATCTGTTGTAGGTTGTCATAGCCCCCGCCACTGCTTCGGTGGTGGACGACGGCTGTTCTTGCGGCGCGCGTCTTTCTTCTTTTTCTTTCTTCTCTATTTTCTCTTCTGTCCGCACGAGGAAGCGGAGGTGGCCCCGCCGAGGTGGTACAGTGGTAAGACGCCCGACTACTGTGCCGGAGTACCCGGGTTCGAACCCGACCTCGGCGGCTGCGTTTCGATGGAGGCGAAACGAAGAGGCTTCCGTCTGCTGTGCTATGTCAGCGCACATTAAAGATCCCCGGGTGGTCGAAATTCCTCCGTAGCCCTCCACTACGGCTCCTCTTGCCCTCTTTCCGCTTTCACTCCCACCTTTCTTCCCTTACGGCGCTGTTGAGGTAGTCACTAAAAACAAGTGAGACAGTTACCGCGCCTTTCCCTTCCTATCAATCAATCAATCTTCTGGTTGGTTGGTTTGTGGGTTTACCGTCCCAAAGCAACTCAGGCTATGAGAGACGCCGCAGTGGAGGACTCCGGAAATTTCGACCACCTGGGGTTCTTTAACGTGCACTGACATCGCACAGCACACGGGCGCCTTGCTTTTCGCCTCCATGGAAAAGCTGCCGCCGAGGCCGGGATTCGATCCCGCGCCCTTGGGAACAGTAGTCGAGCGCCGTAACCACTGCGCCACCCCGGCGGGGCAATCAATCTTCTGTCCGCACGAGGCAGTGGATGTGGCTCAGCTACAGAGCCAGTAGCAGGCCCGTGCATTTTCTTTTCCTTCTTCCTACAGCCACAACAACACAACACAACAGATTGATTGATTGAATGTCCTTTATTGAATGGGAAGGCTCATGGCCATGGATGGGGATAAAGGGGAGTAGACATAATCTTCATTGTTTAGGTCGTCACTCGAATCACATTGCTCTCTTTTCCTTCCTGTAAACTAATTTGACACGCTGCTGATGCCTGCTGTACTGTGTCTGCTTATCTGTGTGGTGCGGCGTTCGAGGAAGCGTTTAATGAAAGGCGCCGCACGGGTGCCTGGATCGGACGCCCGGTGGGATCAGCTTCGCATATGCATGAATCGCCTGATGACAATTACCAATTGTGATGTCAATCTGATGTGAAGTCGTTACGACGTCTGTTCCGGTTATGAGACATGTCAGTTCCGATTAGATGGTTATTAGAGAAAACGTGATGACGTAATCAGGTGAGGACGTCATTCTCAATCATCTCTCTCATTATCGTCACTGTCAGTATCACTAGCTGACACTATCATTGTCATTCACTAATACTAACTAGCGGCGGCGGTCGCCATGGCAAACGCGCTGGCGTGATGCTAGACAATGTGAACAGATGCGTATCTCACGTGCGCATCGTGGCTGCCACAATGATTAGCAGCTGTACGGGATAGGACGCCGGATCGTGTGAATATGAGGCATTATATGCTTGTGCCTTGAAATGAACACTACTGGGGCCGTACAATCTGTTCAGTAACCGTAATTCCCTTCAGTGCAGCATTATTCAAGCCAGCACGAGTGGGCTTTTTTTTTTCTTTGTCGGCGAAGTCACGACACGAGAGAAAGCACTGGCCCCAAAGTTCTGGTATCACCTCGCAGTGAACGCCACGAATCCGCACCGTCTCCACAAAATGAACGCATGCAGACCAACAAAGTTCTGGTATCATCTGTAAGCAAAGAACTAGTTCGGCTTGTGGAGTTTCACACCCCAAAGGGACTCGGACTATGAGACACGCCGTAGCGAAGGGCTGTAGAAATGTCTACTACATGGGGTTCTTTAACATGCAGTGACATCGCACAGCACACAGGCGCTTTGCTTCTAGCCTTCACTGAAAAGCGAACAACGTGGCCGCATTCCGATACCGCATTTTTGGACGCAGAATTAAAGTGTCCTAATTACTGCTCTACCACAGTTCGGCAAACGTAGAAGGGGTCGCAGCAAACCACCCTGCAGACTACGCGATTTTTTACTGAATGCCACGGATTACCAGCACGTATTCAATCAAAGTAGTGTCCGTTAATGAAACCACAGACAGTGTTGGGAACCAAGAAGGCTGCTGCGGTGCTCATTTCTAGCTTGAATTCATATTTACGCAGATATGGGCGCGGAACGAGCACATTCTCTTCTCCTGCCGATTATTCACGCTTCAGAGAAAGACGTGCTTGTACTTCCCCATCTCAAGGCTACGTCTCCTTGTGTCGCAACCCACTTTACTACCGCTCAGTGCAACTGCCATAGGATTTGAATTGTGTACAATTTGGGACATTCTGCATGGTTACATATTTGCAACTGCTAAGTTTACTCCTTAAATGTTTGCATGGAGAATCACAGATCTGTATATTATTCACTGAAGTAAACATTTAAGGAGTAAACTTATCAGTTGCAAATATGTAACCATGCAGAATGTCCCAAATTGTACACAATGCAAATCATATATGGCAGTTGCACTGAGCGGTACTGAAGTGGGTTGCGACACAAGGAGACGTAACCTTCAGATAGGGTGGCGTCCGTGTGCTGTGCGATGTCAGAGCAAGTTAAAGATCCCCAGGTGGTCGAAATTATGCCGTAGCCCTCCACTACGGCTCCCCTTTCTCTCTTTCCATTTTCACTCCCACCTTCATCTCTTCCCTTACGGCGCGGTTTAGGTGTCCACAGAGTAAGTGTGGCAGATACTGCTCCTTTCCCTTCCTGTGAACCAATTATAACCTTGAGATGGGGAAGTACAGGCACGTCTTTCTCTGAAGCGTGAATCATCGGCAGGAGAAGAAAATATGCTCGATGCGCACCCATATCTGCGTAAATCCCCGTAAAGTTTTAGTGCCTAGCAAGTGGCGCATATTACAAAAAGAGGCGATAGAAATCGGAATCAAGAAGCTCCTCCAACCGAAATCGACTGCCAATTTGAGATGCTCGTGTTACGTCACAAAGAATACGCGGCGGAGCGTCGTCTGCATTGAAGGCTGCAATATTAAAGTACCCGTCTCTTTTTTATTGCGTAAGCAATACTGCGCCAGGTTTGGAGTTGTGTTGTTGTTGTTGTGGCTGTAGCAAGAATGAAAAGAAAATGCACGGGCCTGCTTCTGGCTCTGTAGCTGAGCCACCTCCGCTGCCTCGTGCAGACAAAAGAGAAAATAGAGAAGAAAAAATTAAGTGGGAGAGAAAGACGCGCGCCGCAACCACAGCCGTCGTCCACCACGAAAGCGATGGCGGGTGCAATGTCGGCCTACAAATGATAAAAATTCGGTGGCAGACCAGCCGCGGCGGTGACCTACCTGTCCCAGCCCCATCAGGAGAGTCGCGCTAAGTCCCGGTGGAGGCCACGTTTTCGTTTTGCCTCGCGCCACAGCCGAGTCAGACAGATGGGTGCCGTTGCCATAGCAATCGCTTCAGTCGAGCTCCGCCAGATGGCAAGATCGTCATAAATTAATTCCTCCTCCTCTGTCCTTCTCGTTCCTAAGAATACCTAAAATTTAAATGAATTTAAAATAGTTCAAGTAAATTAAATTAGGATCACGTTTTGCCTCGCGCTGCAGCCGTCAGACAGATGGTGCGCCGCTGCCATAGCAACCGCTTCAGCCGAGCTCCACCAGATACATAGTGAATTAGAATACTCATCTAGTGGAGCGAATGGAGGCGCGCGCCAACGGAATGGCAGGAGCAAAACGGCTCGCCTCCCACAAGGGGCGCTGCCGCGGCTTTTACTAGCCCCGAACAGCTGCCTCCGTGCTGCTGAAGGCAGCCGGAACGGATGCGGCATGCTTACGCAGCCTGCTTGCGGACTCGGCCTGCGTACGCGGCTTGCGTACACGGCCTGTGAACGCGGTCTACGGACAGAAATCTGTGATCATAGCGAAGTAATGCTTTACCATTAATTAATCGTCTCTTGTGTTCTGTCGGTCTGTTTGTAGTGCTGTATAGTCCGCACCGAGGGGCACAATGTAAAGAGGAAAACGAGCTCTCATTGCGTTGCGCCGGGCTGTCGAAGTCTGTTCGCCGCTCTTAGAGAAGATGACCTCAGGAAAAGGTGCGAGCGCAATCTTTATAGGGTTTACAAACTACTGACAGAATCTTCAGCTGTCTGCGAGCGCCACTTTGAGCCCGAATGCATATTTCCGGGCTACGTGCACGTGACAAATGGCTCTGAAGTGCGACTTCCTCGCGGAAAACCTCTGGCACCTGGTGCGGTGCGTATACATTCCTACCTGACTGCCCCTCTTACCTTTCTGTGCAAAGCAACGTCATGCACACACTGCAAGTAAGACTGGCCTGAAATTGGGTTCGGAATATTTTCAATCCTGGGTAAAAGTGAATCAAATGTGTTTCGGCGGCGCTGAGCCGTATCAAAAAAAAGATTGCATATGTTTATGAGCGTAGGTGCGCGAACAGATGAATCTCATGGATAGTTCACCATATGCGCACGTATAATGAACTAGAATTGTTGTGAAGGCGTGGTGAATGGGCACGCCGCTCCCGGGTGATGCATCAGACAGCTTAGCCAGGCCAAAGAATGCCGGTTTATTTTCGGATCAAGGGGTGTTATATAGCCAGAGGGGTGAGGGAAAGAAAGCAAGAATGAAAAAATCGATGCCGTCGCCGGTTCATAGTTGGCCATTTATCGCTTCTGCTATCAGCAGCTCTGAAGTGCGACTTTATCGCGGAAAACATTCTCTGGCACCTGGTGCGGTGCGTATACATTCCTGCCTGACTGCCGCTCTTACCTTTCTGTGCGAAGCAACGTCATGCGCACGCTGTAAGTATGACTGGCCGGAAATTGGGTTCGGAATAATTTCAATCCTGGTTAAAAGTGAATCAAATGCGTTTCGGCGGCCGCTGAACCGTATAAAAAAAAGATTGCATATGTTCATAAGCGTAGGTGCGCGAACAGATGAATCTCATGGGTAGTTCACCATCTGCGCACGTATAATGAACTAGAATATTGTTCGCAGGTAAACAAATTTAGCCTTAGAGGTGCATGTAAATAACTGACATCCATCAACAAACCAAGCATTTCGCACCACCCCTTCATGGTAGCAGACAACACAGAACGACGCGATTTTTCACCACTTCTGAACTTCTCAGATCGCCAAGGTGCGAAAAAAAAAGACAGATAATTACACCGAAGCTAGTTAAAGCCAGCGGCATGCAGGATCATTTACTTAAGAAGCATAAATGCATCACCATGGAGCAACGACACAGAGAAACACGCACAAGTGTCTGAAGCAGCATCAATGCCGCCACTAGAAGAAGTTGCAGTGGCGCCATCTCGTGGTTTCTACGCCAAGGAGCACGCCTGCGCCTCTCCTTTCGCGCCACTAAGACAATATTTTAGTTCACTATAACCAGATGGCAAGACCGTCGCCATAACGCCGCCGCTGCCGCGTCCGCCGATGCGCGCTCTCACCACCTTTGTCGGAACGGAGAAAGACTGAGAGAAAGAGAGGAGGAAACGGGGAATAAATACGCGCGCTCGCCGGTGGCGAAGTGGGGCTGTTCCTGGCCCTACCGGGTTGGGGAGTTCCTTGATTGAGGGGCTTTAGCTGGGACGGTAGGCCAACGCCACTTGCGGCGGGGGTTAGCCAGCCACCGTATTTTTATCTTTGTAGACCATCATTGCACCCGCCACCTTTTAGGCGGTGGAAAAAGGCTGTTGCGGCGCGCGTCTTTCTCTCCTTCTTCTTTTTCTTTCTCCTCTCCTTTCTCTTATCTTTCCGCACTCCGCCGGGGGGTGCAGTGGTAAGACGCCCTACTACTGTGCCGTAGTACCCGGGTTCGAACCCGACCTCGGCGGCTGCGTTTCGATGGAGGCGAAAGGAAGCGGCGTCCGTGTGCTGTGCGATGTCAGCGCGCGTTAAAGATCCCCAGGTGGTCGAAATTACTCCGTAGCCCTCCACTACGGCTCCTCTTTCTCTCTTTCCGCTTTCACTCCCGCCTTTCTCCCTTCCTTACGGCGCGCTTGAGGTGTCCACAGCAAACAAGTGAAACAGTTACCGCACCTTTCCCTTCCTATAAATGAATCAGAGGTAGGCTTTCCCGGGTTCGAACCCGACCTCGGCGGCTGCGTTTCGATGGAGGCGAAACGAAGTGGCGTCAGTGTGCTGTGCGATGTCAGCGCACGTTAAAGATCCCCAGGTGGTCGAAATTACTCCGCATCCCTCCACTACGGCTCCTCTTTCTCTCTTTGCACTTTCTCTCCCACCTTCCTCCCTTCCCTTACGGCGCGGTTCAGGTGTCCACGGAAAAAACAAGTGAGACAGTTACCACGCCTTTCCCTTCCTATAAATAAATCAGTTTTTTTAGGCGAAACGAAGAGGCGTCCGCGTGCTGTGCGATGTCAGCGCACGTTAAAGATCCCCAGGTGAAACACGTCATCAGCGATAGCAAAGCGGCGGTTATAAATTTTAGCAAGCGTAGAGTCAGCAATCGTGCTGCAAAACTTCTGAACAAGTCGTCCCTCGCCGAAAGCGTGACCGTAATCTGGACCCCAGCACACGCCGGTCTCGCCGGTAACGAGGCTGCCCACATGCTCGCCCGCTCCTCGCTACCTCGGGGTGCTGCGGACGCCTCCACAACATCTAAAACCAAAGAATGTATTGGTACCTTTAAGGATGTAACCGACAACCTGAAGAAAGACCGGAGGATATATCCGCCACCGGTTAGATCCCTGAGTAAGAAGGAATCGTACGACTGGAGAAGACTCCAAGCTCGAAATTTCTTTTCGCCCCTGTGGAGGAGTTGGACGGGTTAAAAAGTTAAATTGGTTCACAGGAAGGGAAAGGCGCAGTAACTGTCACACTTGCTCTGTGGACACCCGAACCGCGCCGTAAGGGAAGGGAGGGAGGTGGGAATGAAAGTGGAAAGAGAGAAAGAGGAGCCGTAGTGGAGGGCTACGGAGTAATTTCGACCACCTGGGGATCTTTAACGTGCGCTGACATCGCACAGCACACGGACGCCACTTCGTTTCGCCTCCATAGAAACGCAGCCGCCGAGGCCGGGATTCGATCCCGGGAACTCCGGCACAGTAGTCGGGCGTCTTACCACTGCACCACCCCGGCGGGGCTTGGACGGGTGCCAGAGGGCGGAAGAGGGACGGTGCAGAAACCGAAATTTGTAAATTTCGCGGCCATGTGGCAACATTAGATCATATAATATGGAGATGCGTTCGTGCCCCAGGGCGCAACGCGATTAAAACTAGCGATGAATGGGAGACCACGCTAAAAAGCTCCGACAAAAAAACGCAGCGATTCGCCGTCCGCCTGGCGGCCGAGGCTGAAGACCTCTTCTCCTAGACGAGGCCGGGTGTCCTCTGGCCGCGGTGCGACAGACTGCCTCCCCGGACGCCTGCGTGTGGACCCGTAGGTGGCTGCTGTACCATAATCGGCGGAAATAAGTGTTCTTCCTCCTCCTCCAGGTGGTCGATGGATGGATAGATGGAAAAACTTTCGTCAGAGAGCATGTGTGGACGATTCCATGTTAGATGGCCATCAACCCATGCCTGACGGTGACCTGGGTGGCCAACTCCACGGCCCTGGTCTGGACGACCGGGTCTGAGCTGGCCAACATGGTCTCCCACTGCTTGAGGGAAGGATCACGCATAATATGCGCCGGTGGCGGTGCTATGCTACAGCTCCATAATATGTGGTCATAGGTTGCCGATTCCTGACACCATTTGCACTCCGGCTGAATGTCGGGGTAGATTTTGCTCATCACGTACGGGTTGAAAAAACATCTAGTCTGCAATCGTCGCCAGACGCATTCCTGCGCCTTCACCGGGGGTGGGTAAATCCTCCGCTCAAGTTTGAAATGATTAGTAATGTCATGAAAGGATTACTCCGCAGCCCTTCACTACGGCTCCTCTTTCTCTCTTTCCACTTTCACTCCCACCTTCCTCCCTTCCCTTACGGCGCGGTTGAGGTGTGCACAAAAAAAAACAATTGAGACAGTTACCGCGCCTTTCCCTTCCTATAACAATCTAAAAAAAGGTGGCTCAGCTACAGAGCCAGTAGCAGGCCGGTGCATTTTATTTTCTTTTTGCTTACAGCCACAACAACAACAATAGGCAAAACAGTTGCTGTGCTGTCTCACAAATAAAAAAATTGTCGCCGCCTAAAACCAGGAAACAACAGCGTGCTGAAGGGACCAACGAAGAACGAAAATAACGGCGCGCAAAACGACAAGCTCAAGACGCTGCCAGACGAGCACGTTGTGCCTCCATAGACACTTGCACGTCTGGCAATGATTCTGGATCGAATCTTCTATCCGCCTTACAGAGTGAAGACTCGGCATTAACAACAAGAGGGGAATCGCAGAGTGAACGGTGCCCAGGACCAAAAACGTGCCCAGGAGACTGCGGAAGAGCAGAAGAGGCTAGAAAAGGAACGAGCTCGCGATGATGCCCGGGGGTCAGAAGTAACGAAGCCCGTAAAAGACAGCGAGCAGCACGTTTGAAGAAGAGGGTCAAATCTTTAGCTGCTGCTGGCCTGACCGTACAGACTGGATACATAGACGAACAACGACGTTCCGACGCTCCGCAAGACGAGTTGGTGAAATTGATTCGGCCATACGTGATTTTCCTCGTCGTTTCAAGAATAACCCTTTCGGTAATAAAGCTAAAGACTAGTTATTGTTTGTGTATCGTGTCTTTAATCGTAGCTAAACATGTCAAGCTACACCTTGAGCTACACTACATGCATGCCGAGCCTTAAGCGCAGTCATGCAGGTATTGCTAACGCAACTTACTAGATTCAACCAGAGCTAAACCATAGCTAATTTTTTTTTGGAGATTGAAACAGTGGTTGTCCCTCATGCAAAAGTGCTTGATGAAGATGTTACCGCACGAAAGAGATATAGAGCAAGGCTTTTCTTTTTTGCCTTCTTTTTTTTTTCAGAATATAGCACGGTCACAGTCAGTGGACTGCACTGTTAGGTTCACTTATCGACGCACTGATCTGTCGGATTACGCCGGCAACGACGCCAGCACGACCAACGGTCGAATATCACCGTTGTGTGGGGTTTTCGGCTCAGCGAAGCGCACGGAACTGATCAGCTGACGGCCGCCCGATCCGGGTTGGTCGGATCGCATTGGGAGTCCGAACGAGAACTTGACACGCGATGAGTGAACGGCTTCAAGGGCTGCACACATATGTAGCTTAACTGTGTTATAAAAAGGAAAGCAAGCGGCTACACTTTATACGTTTCCCTTTCTCATCAGCAATGACCTTGGCCAGATACGTTAGTCAGCGCCGAACTACCGGCCCGCTTCGCGACGACTAGGCCTAGCGCGAGTACGCAGGGGTCGGGTCTAGAGTTTCGGCTATTACGGAGCGCGCATTCACAAGCTTTAGTGGTTGAATGTGGCCATCGAGTGTAGTTTTGGCAGTACTGACTTTAAAATCGACGACTGCTTACAACACAAAGCGCGCGCAATTGTGCGGGAAGCGTTAATGTGACCCTGTCTGGCAAGCGCAGCCGGCAGCTGTCGGCGCCGCCTGTGGGTAAAAAACGCAAGCTGAGAGCGCATCTGCACATTCCTGCGGCGGTTTAGGGCTCACACACTACATACTTAATGGTTTATGTTTACTGTGTTCACATTGAAGCCCTCGTGAGACGTAATGTGGCTCGGGAGTCGGTCGCAGTTGCGTGCGCTCGGCTGCGGGGGAGGCGAGACGCGGAGAAGGCGGCAGATGAGAGGCTCTTGTTCTGTGCGGGCAGTGAAGCGCATTCTAATCGCGATGGATTGTGCGATGACGGGACTGAAACGGTGGCGGCTCAGCATGCTTTCGTGCGCTGGCCGTGGCCAAGCTAAGCATAGTTTTGCAAAAAAAAAAAAAAAGGATGCTTTACCAGCCGAGAATAATTAAGTTGGCTAACACACGCATATAACAGCAAGTCAAGGGGTACCGCCTCATTAAAGTTTTGTCTGCTTCTCTAATGGCGCAAGGTGTGCTCTCGCGTCAACGTATGCTTGTTTGGGATTTCCTTTTAGTTTTGGAGTGAAATAGCGACGGGCAATAACTCAGCAATCAGCAACACAACGCTAACCCTTCCTTCCTTCCTTTCGCCGCGAAACGGCGTAAGAAAACGCTGGACATGAGCATTTTTATATGCGGAAGCGTTTTTTTGCTTGACAAGCTAACTTTCATGATGTAATATTAATATGCTTGTGATTGTATACTTAAATAATTAAGCTAAGGCCATCCATTTTGGCCTCCTCGACAATTTCTACACGAAGCCCAAGACAAGTCAGAGGATAACTAAGGTCACATATTATAGTTAACGCTTGTCAAAGAAAAAAGAATATGCGAATAAAATATTTTTTCTGAAGAAAAAAAAAGCTCTCAGTGACCACCGTCCACGGCGTGCATGCAAGAAAGCTGCCGACAACGCGGATAGCAGCCGACATGAGGATGATAGGTTGCACAACTTTTATTTCTATCCGAAATGGGCGTCCTCTTCCTCGCCCCCGGCACGCGTGTCGAGGAAGACGGGGAGTCGTGCGCCCGCAGATTAGAGGCTGGCAGGTAGCCCTTGGCTTGTTGCGGCCTCTTCCGCCAGATGGACGGTGGGGGGCTGGTCGTAGGGTCCGCGCTTCGCAGAAGGTTATCCCAGGCTTCTCTACTTGTAATATTTTGTCTTATCCCTGGAGATTGTGGGCACTCCCAAATTATGTGATCGAGGGTCCCTCTCGCCCCACAGTGTTTGCAGAGATCATTATCTCTAAGGTCTGGTAGCGCATGAAACGCCCAGACCGGGTTCATGAATGTATTAGTTTGTAGCCGCCTCCACGCGACAGCTTCTCTATTATTTAGGCTAAGACATGAGGATGAGATCTCTTTGTGACATCAGCGGCCAATGGTTCCCAGACCAGAAAGCTGCTTTCGACATTAATGATAAAATTCATTTTAAAGCTATGTACTGAGAAGAATGAATTCAAATTTCGAAGATTTGTAATTTAACGTGTGTGTACTGAAACGCAATAAGCAGTTTATGTTAAAATAGTAGCTGTCCTGACACCTTTAAACGTTTTCGAAATTCTTGCGTATTTTCTTTTTCTAAATGTTATTTTCCATTTTTCACCACTACAACTCTACGTCCCTGCCAGGCCCCAATCTTCTCGTAATCACCCATTGTCACAAGTTAGGCGCAGATTTTCGTTGAGTCAGCGCAGCACGAAGAAAACGCGTATGGTGTCGCGTGTGTGTGCGCGCCTTGGCACTTTGTAACAGGCAGACGCGGTGCGTCCTATTTATTGAGGTCGCGTCACCTCGGCAAGCTAACAAAACCAGCCAGTATTAGAGCCAGTAGTGCAGCGAGTGTTGCAGTGCTACTGCTCGGCTCCCGGGGACAACCCGCTGCTCGGAAAGAAAACTGATCTGCGAGGCAGCAGCGCTCGTCTTCAGGACCGCCACATCGTGACTCTCCAGGAGTCGATCTGCGACAGGGTCCGTTGAATAATTTGTGGCTTATTTGTTTTGACTCTTTTGTTATTGTGTATAGGGGTCTTGCTCTGGCCAGCGGGCGCGACGAAAACGGCGCTGAAAAATTAGAGGGTCTCTTAGATATCTCCTATGAGAAGAATGGCAAAAGCCTACCCTTCCACTCCTATTTCCTGCATCTGATCTTTTTCCTCTTACCGGTGTTCGTTGCAGTGCTGCATATAATTATAATTGGTTTACAGGAAAGGAAACGCAGTGCATCTGTCACACTTTCTCCGGCAAGTCCTCACGGGAGGTACACCACCGCTCTTGTCGTGTGGCATTCCTTGGCGCGAGTTTATATGTGAGATTGCAGAGGGCAGCAAAATTAGAAAAGAACACATTACGCGAAATATGACAAATCTCTCGCACAATTCATCTAGCCACAGTACACAACTCTTTCACACGGGATTTCATTCCATAGGCATGAAAGGCTTTCGCGTTAAAAGCGCCGTCTAGGCGTCTGATGGGTAGTACAAATTCCCGGCATCTGCATCCGAATGAGAGCCGTCAGTATGTACCCACCACTTTAATTTGTGTTATGTGCACATTACAAAGAATTTAAGGCTCTGAACATGTTCTCAGGGTTGACACAATGTGAAAAAGGCAATAAATAAACCAGTTTTAGGTATTTTAAACGTTCAGAAATCGGAGACTCGGGGCGCTGCCATTCGATATACCCATGTGAGTGTCGCGCGATTTCAAGGAGCTCAACGAAAGCTTTGCATGCAACTAAGGCTAAGTACCTGAATACAAGAAACCTCTAAAGAGATAGGCAACGTAAATAACTCTTCTGAGACGCAAACAGCCTTTCCGATAGGCACCTTGCCTGGATCGTGCATGGGCCAATAGGGTATCGTGGAGCACTGTAGCTGGGGATTGCGTTGAATTCATGGTTTTCACTGAACTTGTAAGTTGATGCTAGGCTGGTTTTAGCTTTTTACGCCCCGTTTAGCTGATAAAGTCGCGCTTGTAATGTCTGGAAATACATTCTGGTCATTTATGAGCAGCTGTCACACAGAAAGTTGAGGCTGGGACTTATAACGCCGCAGGATCAGTTTTCGGTGTTCTTTGTTAAGTACAGAATCAGTGAAGGTACGCTGACCTCGGTTCCAGTGCTGAACTGCCAATTTCTTTTAACTTGTGATCTTAGCTCTCAAGCCAAACCTTTTGCCTGTTGGCGCAGTGGGGGCATCGCTCATTAGGAGCTCACTGTCATCTCAGAAATGCGCTGTGCATAAAGATTGAAATGCTATGGGTGCCAATAAGTTTAGTAATTATAAAGCAGCGCCAAATGCTGTCTATTGCTGTTTCCTCGTGGAAGTGAATGGCTGTTTTAATTGAGATAGCAAACGCTTTAGTGCGCTCTAGTCTGCCGTCCTCACCTTTCGTTGCTCGACGTACGTGCTGTTTTTATAGTTGTGTAGCGACCACAAATAAGGACGCGCACATAGCTGGCTGCACCCTATACATTTCAGCTTTGAGCCCGTAGATCGGCCAGCGTAGGGCGAAAGGCGTACATCTTGGACCAGAACATGCATGCACCTTATCGCCCGTACCAACCACACCCTAGCCGCGTTTCGTGCTGATACGAAAGAGAACAGCAAAAGCGGAGAATGAAATTGTGAATGTCTCCGTGGCACCCTACGACACAAGCGGCAATATAGCGGCGGTGAAGATGTTTACAGACGGAAAGGCACACGGCAAGATCGATGGCGCATGCTTGAACATTTCGTCGGAAGGCAGCCGCTGCTCGTTTTAGAGCGCAGCTCTTTGGCGTCCGTTCCTGGGTATCGCGTCGGCGTCGGCCTCGTAACCAGCTCCGCCCCCTTTTCATCCCCCCAGCGCTAGCAGCGACCGACTGATACCGCTGGATGCCGCTGACGCCGCTAGAGAGTCAAGATAACGGAAACGCAAAAACATCTACACAAAGCCATGCACTCATTCCAAGGAAACACAATGCAGCTGGCAGTGGCGCTACGCGATCGCTACCTGTGCACAATTCAGGACCCCCGCGGATCGGCCTATTCCTATGCAGGCAGGGAAAACTCGGAGTTGGATAACCCATTCCGGCTCCACGATCTGCGGGCCAGTCTGGCCAAAATGAAGAAGGGCACTGCGCCAGGCAGGGACAAGGTCACCGTTAAACTTCTGGCGAACCTCCCTGACACGGCGCACCAGTGCCTTCTTGACTATATCAATGCAATCTGGACAGGGGAAACCCCCCTTCCCATTGAATGGAAGACGGCTGTCGTCACCTTTATTCCCAAAGCTGGGAAACCAGTCGACACGGACAACCTCCGACCCATCTCTCTCACCTCGTGTGTGGGCAAATTGATGGAGACGATGGTGCGGGATCGGCTGTCTGAGTACCTTGAACAACACAACACTTTCGCGGACACCATGTTCGGATTTCGCCCACACAGATCCGCACAGGATGTCCTGCTTCAACTCGACCGCGAAATACTGAACCCCATCACATGCACAAGAAACGACAAAATCGTCCTCGCCCTGGATCTCAAAGGGGCATTCGACAATGTAACACACGAGGTCATACTCATGCACTTGAGTCAAACGCACTGCGGCACGAACACTTTCAACTACATCAAACAATTTCTCACAGACAGACTGTCTTATATCCGAATACAGGATCAAGAACACGGACCTTTTTTGCTCGGCACGAGGGGCACTCCGCAAGGCGCAGTGCTGTCCCCTCTGCTATTCAACGTTGCAATGATGCGCTTGCCTGCTCTGTTGGGTGCGGTCGAAGGTGTGCAGCACGCGCTGTACGCCGACGACATCACCCTCTGGACCACGCAAGGGCGTCGGGGGACATGGAGACAAGCCTGCAAACGGCTGCTAGCATAGTGGACCGCTATGCCCGCGGCTGTGGTCTCCAATGCTCACCGCAGAAATCTGAATTCGTGCATCTTCGCCCCTCGCGCTCATGCTCGACTCAAATCAATCTCACCTTGCAAAGCGGCCCCATTCAAGAATCTAAGGAAATCAGAGTTCTTGGGCTCTTTATACACAACCAGAGACGATGCGACACAATACTCGCCAAGCTCCGGCAGGTGGCGGACCAGGTGGGCCGCATGGTCCGCCGGGTTTCCAACAAGCGCGGTGGGTTACGATGCAAGGACGCCTTGCGGCTGGCGAACGCATTCGTGACCAGTCGAATCTTGTATTCGACTCCCTACCTCCACCTGCGGAAACAGGAGGAGGATACTCTCGAAGTTATCCTCCGTAAAATCATGAAACGAGCACTGGACCTCCCGGTCTCCACCTCTACCAGCCGTCTCATGGCGCTGGGTGTGGTGAATACTTTCAAGGAGTTTCGGAAGGCCCACCTCACCAATCAGTACACGCGTCTAACAAAGACAGAGTCGGGTCGCCGCCTTCTTGCCCGACTTCACATCCAACACACCCAACTCACAGAGGAGAGATGTCGCATTCCCGAAAAATGGAGACGCGCCCTCCATGTGCGGCCTCTCCCCGCCAACATGTCCAAAGAGAACCATAATGGTCGGCGCCTGGCGCGGGCGGAAGCCTTGGACCGCCATTATGGAAGCAAACCAGGAGTTTTCTATGTGGATGTCTCCGGCCCAAACCCTAGGGGTTGGTACACAGCCGCGGTCATCCACAAGGGCAAAACAGTAGATGGCCTTACGTTCAAGGCCCAGTCACCAACACACGCAGAAGAGGTTGCCATCGCCCTCGCAGCATCTGACTCCTCCTCCAAATACATCATAACCGACTCGCGAGGGGCTTGTCGGAACGTCCAGCAAGGGTGGACTGCTCCTCTAGCTTACCACATATACAAAAATTGCAGTCGAGATTCGGATCCCGCGTACCGATCTCTCGTTTGGGCTCCAGGTCACCAAGGTCTCTAAGGGAATGAGGCAGCCGACGCCGCCGCCCGCGCTTTCTCTCCGGGCATTTCCCACGGGACCCGACGCGGACCGGGATTTTGATTTCAGCCCAGTGTACAAATTTAAAGAAATATGTGAATATTACAGATCTACGCACCAAACTCTTCCCACCCCGTGCAAAGGGCTGGGGAAGGCTAACGAGCGGGTGCTCCTGCGCCTGCTCACCAATACAATGTTGTGCCCGGCTATTCTAAAACATTTTGATCCGCAATTCGACGGGCTGTGCTCGCACTGTGGGGAGGTGTCTGACATCTACCACATGGTGTGGGCCTGCCAGAAAACCCCATCTTTGCCCCCTATCCCCAACCCCACCCGAGAGAACTGGGAGGCGACCCTGTCCGGCTGCTGCACCCTAGAGGCCCAAAAGGTCTTAACGCAGCGCGCCCGGGCTGCGGCAAACGCCAATGCAGTGCCTGTCTAGGCATCCCACCTAGTGTACATACCTATATGTATTATAATAATAAATGTTTTCACCACCACCACCACCATGCAGAAAGAGGAGGGGAGGGTCCCCCCCCCCCTGTTCCTGTGTGGCGGATAGGGTGCTTGCTTTCCAGTTGCCGACGCGCCGGTTATTTCACGTAGGCCCCGGCACGTCGACGAATACGTGACCACCTTCCCACGGCTAGACCTGGTTCTTGGCGCTGCGAAAGCGAGGGTATCATCTTGTTTGCGTCTGCATCGGCGGCGTTGTCCCTGAAACCAACTCCGCCGCTGGGGTTAACTCACTATCGGCGTCAGCAGCATGTCAGTCGCTGCTATCTCTTCCCTCCTCCCTTTATCGCGTTGTCCGCTTGCTGCGCGCGCTTCTGCCCCCATCGTTTGCAGCTGGGTGTACACGCCGCCCCCCTCCCCCCTCTTCCTGCGAGTCTCCGGTTGTCAAAGCGCCGGCTCGAACTTAATTCCTTTTTTCGAGCGCTCTAAAATATTCTGTGATAGCGCATACATGTGTTGCTCGATTTCTTTGCCTCAATCTATCGAAAAGGCGAAACAGCTTATTTGCTGCGCTCAAATTTCGCATTAGGAAGTAACGTAATCGTCGTTAATTTTTTGACTAACATATATAACTATTGTGAAAGAAGGCTAGGTTGAGACGGCAGGGTCGTGACGGCAAGGCCAGCGATGCCTTGTCTAGCGTTTTAATCCGATGACAAAACCCAGGCGCGTGCCGGAGCCGGCGCCGCGGGACGATGATGATGGTATGTACAAATGAAAGAGGAAGATCATGGCATTTACAAATTAAAGAGCAACCACGGAAGGCTCACACAATCTGCCCGGGGGGTCGGAAGCGGCCAGCCTGGCCGCTCCTACCTAATCGATGCATCGCGTCTCACAAACGGTTTCAAGCGAGACACATGAACAATTTCAGTTCCACGGTGGCGTCGATCAGCTGGGGGATCGACAGGCGTCACTCTGTAGTTCACTGGGGAAGTTTGGCTTATGACCTCATAGGGACCTACGTAGCGGTGGTGGAATTTTGTCACTAAGGCCAGGGGTGTGCAATGGTGTATAAAGCAGTACTTCGTCACCAGGACGAAAAGAGACCACTCGATGTGTAGAATCATAGCGAGTCTTGCGGTCTTCCTGGCACGCTGCCGTGTTGAGGCGGGCAAGATGACGGCATCTGGCCACACGAGATAAAAAACGGGTAGGTACTGATGTGGAGTAGTCGGGCGTAGAGAAGGAGGAAGCGTCGAGAATTGTAGTGGGAGGACGGCCATAAACAAGGAAAAATGGAGAGTAACCGGTAGTTCGCTGTACTGCTGTATCATAGGCGAATGTGACGAATGGTAGAATAGTGTCCGACAAGGTGCGATGAAATCGCTCAGTCAAACCGTTAGTCTGGGGATGGTAGCTTGAGGTTGTCTTATGAAGGGTGGATGACGTGTGAAGAACTTCGGCAACGACTTTCAATAAGAAGGCTGTACCGCGGTCACTTAGGAGCACCCGAGGAGCGCCATGACGCAATACAATTGACTGCAAAAAGAAATTTGCTACATCTTCAGCGGAACCAGTCGGTACAGGTGCTGTCTCAGCGTAGCGTGTGAGGTGGTCGACAGCCCATAGCATTGGGCGGGTCCGAAGCGCCGATAAGGCGGTCGATGATAGGACGGCAGTAGGCATCGGCAAATTGCTGTGAGCAGAGAGTGTGCTTGTTCTCAGAGTCGTCAAAACAAACGGTTGTGATATACGTCGGGCAAAGAGATGGTCGGCTCTGGTCAGAGGTGGAAATGAATTGGGAAGAAAAACAGCAAGTGGATTCCGAAAGGGGACAGCGAGAGAGAGCGTCGGCGTCTTGGTGTTGGCGACCAGATTTATAAGTGACGTCGAAATGGTATTCTTGCAGGCGTAGAATCCAGCGGCCAAGTCGGCCTGTCAAATGTTCGAGTGAAGACAACCAGCAAAGAGTATGGTGGTCGGTCACAACTGTGAAGTGCCGACCGTATAGGTAAGGGCGAAATTTTTGGACAGCCCAGACGACAGCAAGACACTCCTGCTCGGTAATGGTGTAGTCTTTCTCAGCTGGAGTCCCACTGGCAAAGGCAATCACTTTCTCACGCGATGTTGCATCACGCTGCAGAAGTACAGCGCCAAGACCGTGACCACTGGCATCGGTGTGCAGGATAGTTCGAGCGCTGTCACTGAAGTGGCCAAGAACAGGATCTAATGTGAGGGCGTGCTTTAGGTCATTAAAAGCAGTTTCGCACTGTTCAGTCCACAAGAAAGGGCTGCGTGCTTTAAGTAGCTCATGAAGTGGTGCAGCAATAGTTGCAAAATGCCTTATAAAACGCCGGAAATAGGACGCGGGGCCGAGGAAACTGCGCAAATCTGTAGTCCGTTGTAGACGAGCAAAGTTCAAGACCGCTATGATTTTTTCAGGATCTGGGCGAATGCCGTCATGCCTGGCCAGATGTCCCAATATTCTAATTTCCTTCTGTGCAAAGTGGCACTTCTTGGTGTTGAGCTGAAGGCCTGCCGAAGCGAGACAAGTGAGGACTTCATTCAGGCGCGTGAGATGGTCATGAAAGGTTGCCGAAAAGATAACAATGTCGTCTAAGTAACACAAACAGGTTCTTCATTTTAGGCCACGAAGTACAGTGTCGATCATTCTTTCAAATGTCGCTGGTGAGTTACAAAGTCCGAAAGGCATAACATTAAATTCGTAAAGGCCATCGGGTATTGCGAAAGCGGTTTTTTTCTTTGTCGTCCTCGTGCATAGGTATTTGCCAATAACCTGAGCGGAGGTCCAAGGTCGAGAAATATTCAGAGCCTTGGTGGGAGTCAAGGGCGTCATCAATTCGCGGCATCGGATATACATCTTTGCGGGTAATTTTGTTGAGTGCGCGGTAATCAACACAAAAGCGTACCGAGCCGTCCTTTTTTTTTAACTAGCACTACTGGGGATGACCATGGGCTTGTTGAGGGACGAATTATATTGCGATGGAGCATGTCATTTACATTTTCTTCAATTACTTTTCGTTCAGAGAGGGAAACCCAATAAGGCCGTCGGAGAGCGATAGAGTTACCTTCAGTAATGATGCGATGGTGCGCAACACTAGCCCATCCCAGTGGTGGGGAAGTGGCATCAGAAATGGCTTGGTGGTGTCGACGCAATGTCAGCAGTTCTTGGCGTTGGTATGGCTTGAGTTTAGGATTAATAGTCTTTGCGAGAACATAAAGAGAGACGTCTGACGAAACACGTTGCTGAGGCGGAGGGGCGGCGAGCACCATCAGGGAAAAAGGTTGAACATCCACCATACAATTCAGAGAAGTTCCTTTTGGGAGCACGAGGGATTCATGTGAAGTTTTAGTGGCCACTACTGTCGCTGAGCCGTTGTGGAACCGGACAAGACTTGACGGCAAGGCGATGCCTCGTGCAAGATGACTATATGATGGTGCTATGAGTACGTCCCCGTCAGTGATGTGGTCAGAAACAACAGTAAGCAGTTTTTCGCACTGAGGAAGCAAAACAGTTTCTGCGGCGGCAACGAGGGGATTACGTTCAGAATAGTAAGATGAAAAATCGCTGTCTGTCTAATGGATAACACGGTCACCACAAGAAATTAACGCTGAAGCGGTTGACAAAAAATCCCATCCGGAAATCATAAGATGCGCACAAGGAGAGCACAGCAAACTGCATATGATGGCGGATGCCGTCGATAACAACTCGTACGGTGCACTTCGCTGAAGGGCGCAAAGGGACATCATTGGCTCCACGGAGTTCAGGCCCGTCATATGGTGTTGTCACTTTTCGCAAACGGTAGCACAAATCAGCGTGAATGACAGAAATTGCAGCCCCTGTATCAATCAAAGCTTCAACCGGTAAACCTTCAGCGATAACAGCAATCACGTTATATGGGCGATCAGGAGGACGTTTAGTAAGTTCGCAGAGTGCAGTTTGACCTCCGGAAACTGCAACACTTAGTTTTCCGGATGGCGGACAGGGACAGCAGTTGCGGGGCGGAGAGGGGAAACTGAGCGGCGGTATGGGGATGTGGATCGGCATAGGGATACATGGTTCCCACGAGGCTCAGAGGAAGATACTGGAGGTGGGGAGGATCGTCGAGGTGGGCTTGGAATAGACCGGCGTTGATAATATGAGGTTGAAGGCATGTCACATTCAAAGGTGTCGTAACCACGGCGCTCGTTCTGAAGGCGGCGACGACAGAAGCGGGATATATGTCCTATAATACCACAGTAATAGCAGACTGGTCGGGAGGGACGCCAAGGTGCGTAATTGGGTGGTGTAGGTTGAGCCATCGCAATTGCACTGCCGTGATTGTATGTTGGTGCCGGTCGGGGCGGGGGAACCAAAGAAGGGGGGGGATGCAGCGACGTGCGCGTAGGTCGGCGCTGGGCGGATTGCAGAAGGTTCGGATGTCATAGGGCGGCGGATGGTAGCTAACTTGACTTTAATCATGTTGTGGAAAACGGCATCATTAGGAGGTGCGGAAGAATGATCGCAGCCATGTCGACAGAAAGGATTGAGGGCTTGGAGCTCCTCGCGGATGATTGCTCGAATCATTGCAATCATGTCAGCAGAGGTCGGACCAGTTGCGAAGCCGGGCTGTAATCGAGAGGACTGCAGCTGGTCGAGGCGTTGACATGTCGTAATAATTGAATCAACACTTGAAGGATTCTGGGCAACTAAGGTGTGATATGCCATAGAATTGATCCCTTTTAAGACGTGGCGCACACGTTCAGGTTCCGTCATTGTGGGACTAATTAGCCGACAAAGTGCAAGAACAGCCTCTACGTAAGATGCATATGATTCATCGAGACCTTGAAGGCGGGAAGCGAGCTTGTTTCTCGCCATCTCAGTCCGAACTGCCGGATCGGCGAAGTATTGTCGGAACTGCTGTTTGAAAGTGGTCCAGTTAGTAGTGTGGGGTTCGCGATTAATGAACCAGTTTCTGGCGACCTCAATTAGATAGAAAGAAACGTTGAGAAATTTTAAAGCATCGTCCCACCGGTTATAGGCGCTGCAGCGTTCATATGTGTCGAGCCAGTCATCCACGTCTTCGTCACGACGACCAGCGAACAGCGGCGGGTCGCGTTGACGTGTGGGCAGAGTCGGAGGCGTCAGTGCAGCTGAGGTAGAGGGTCCGGCCGGGTCGGGATTGCTCTCGGTGGACATGATTATGGTGGCAGTTGCCAAACGGCGTCCGGAACGTAGCTCCAGCGAGAGGCAGGGCTCAAGGCAGCAAGGGGATCGAATTCGACCTCCACCACTTGTGAAAGAAGGCTAGGTTGAGACGGCAGGGTCGTGACAGCAAGGCCAGCGATGCCTTGTCTAGCGTTTTAATCCGATGACAAAACCGACGACGCGTGCCGGAGCCGGCGCCGCGGGGCGATGATGATGGTATGTACAAATGAAAGAGGAAGATCATGGCATTTACAAATTAAAGAGCAACCACGGAAGGCTCACACTATATACATAATTATGCGAACGCAACTGCTCATTTTACGTATGTCACATATCACAAAATATACTATTGACTAAGCATGCTGCAGGCAAACGCCTGCAGTGAAGGTAAACTACCTGAGACACGCACATTTATTGAAGGGAAAAGCTTCACTACGAGGGTCGGACCCGAGCTTCGCGTATGCCTTATGCCGCGACCAAGTGACGTCAAACCCAAGCCCAGCTGGTGGAACAATAAAATTGTCATCATCATCAGCTGTTGCGCAGCCCCTCGCCAAGAATTGCCGGCGTTGCCTACCAACGCTTAAAAGGTGTGCGACTTCCCCTCATTAAAAAGATAGTCTCCATCCGGGAATCGAACCTCCATCCCTTGGATTGCAAGCCATGCGCTTTGCCGCTGCAACGCTCTTCATAATTCCGCTTGTCTACCGTGAGGATGATGGCGCGATTCCGCGAGTGACAGATACTGCGATGCAAGCCATGCGCTTTACCGCTGCAACGCTCTTCATAATTCCGCTTGTCTACCGTGAGGATGATGGCGCGATTCCGCGAGTGACAGATACTGCGATTGGCGCGATTTGAAAGTACCACAGACTAAAATATTTACTCAATGAGAGGCCCCGCCGGGGTGGTGCAGTGGTAAGACGCCCGACTACTGTCCGGAGTTCCCGGGTTCGAACCCGACCACGGCGGCTGCGTTTCGATGGAGGCGAAACGAAGTGACGTCCGTGTGCTGTGCGATGTCAGCGCACGTTAAAGATCCCCAGGTGGTCGAAATTACTCCGTAGCCCTCCACTACGGCTCCCCTTTCTCTCTTTCCACTTTCACTCCTACCTCCATCCCTTCCCTTGCGGCGCGGTTCAGGTGTCCACATAGCAATTTTGACAGATGCTGCGCCTTTCCCTTCCTATGAACCAATGATGATGATGATTACTCGATGAGAGTGACGTCTAGGATGTGACGTCACCTCATCTGCCTTCAGTTGTGAGGACCAAGCAGAAAAGAGAGCGCTCCAACGCCGCCTGTCGGCGTTCCTTGCCTTTCGCGAATGACAGATGCAGCGCCTTTCCTTTCCTGTAAACAAATTACAGAACGTCGGTGAACTTAGACGCCCTCAACATGGAAGCCAAAGAGAGTTTAGATGCTGGCGAACGGCGCAGAAGACTGGAGAATATAACTTCTGATCCCGAGGTAGTCACTGCTTTTCGCTACGTACATCCAGGCATAGCAGAGCTAAGCCAGCTTTCATTTATCTGTTCTGCAATTTTCTTACTGCTGAACATTTTTAATACCTGCACATGGACCTCCACTTGGCTGGCTTTAAAAAGTGTAAAGCTTCTAATGATGGCCTAGTGATCCGAGTGCTCGGCTCCGGCAGTTGGCTCGGATGCGGTAGGTACTGGGGTACAGGTCGAGCAGTGAAGGGCCTCCAACTGTTTCCTAATGAGTACAAACTTTCTCCGGCCAAACACTCTACGAATATGGTGTACAATGCTAGGAAAAATTAAGACCGCCATTAAAAATTTTGGAAAAGGCAGGATCTTGCCAGATTCGGCAAAGATCCTTAGCTAACAACCACTGAAGAGGAAAATTCAGATAATCTGGACACCTGCGCACGAGGCCGTCCCTGGCAACGAGGCGGCCCATGAGCTAGCTCGAATACTGTACTTTCGGGCAGCCATGGCACCTCCCGACGACTGGGGTAACGAGAAGCGGTTGCAAAATTTGGGGGAAATAATCAACCATTACCGATTGGCTCGCAGGCTGGTATCCCCACCAGACCCAAATTGGAATAACAAAGAAATTGCTGCACGGAGGCGCTTGCAAACTTACACGTTCATGACTTCGGTCTTGGCGAACCATGTGTTGGTGGGGGTAAAAACTTTATTTTACCGATTGGCAAGTAGGCTGGTATCCCCACCAGACCCAAATTTGAATAACAAAGAAACTGCTGGTTGCCCGAGACGAGAGACTATGATTGATGTAGTGATTGTGGGGCGAGCGGGACCCTCGACCACATAATATCGGAATGCCCGCACTCTCCCGGGGTGGGAAAAATATACATAGTAGAGGGAATTGGGATACCCTGCTGCAAAGCTTGGACCCTGAGCTCAAGCGGAACATCACCCACCTGGCGGAGAGGGCTACCATGGACCAATGCCTGCCAGCCAGCCTTTAACGCGGCGGCCCTCGTCTTCCAGGCCTACGTGCCGAGGGCGAGGGTGATCGCCTTCAATCATCATTGCACTCGCCATCCTTCGCTTCGCCAACTGTGTCGCCTGCCTGAAACTAGTTCTGATTAGTGACGCCGTAACAAGCTGACGTCACGATTAGTGATTGCACCACCAGGCAATTCACGCATATACGAAGATGACCCCGCCGTCGCGTAATGCCGTTCCCCGAAAACTGCAGCAGCGCAAGTGCCGGGTGCGTCACTCTAAAATTAAATACAACCTTACCTTTTGTTCGAGCATGAAACGCAGTAGGAAAATTGAAATACAATATTAATAAAATAATTTTATGGATTAAAAGTACTTACTGTAAAGAGCGTATTACATCGGTGGCGTCCGTCGCGCCATCTTTGCTACGTTGAATAAGTTATTTTGAAAAATCGCCGCGGCGTTAATCCCTAAAAAAGAGTTTAGGTACGTTAGAAGGCGATTGTTGTTGAGCGCTGTCTCTTAACGCAACCTAAAGGTAACATACGCTCATTGAAAACAGCAATTGATTACGGTGAACGTATCTGTACACCCAGAGCTCCTCCCTGATCATACCGTCCCATCCTGGCTGCGTTCGCGGCTGGGTTTGCTGCTATTAGAAACAAAAAACATCATATTATGCAACATAAAGGGGAACATATCCCAGGAAATATAGTCTTAATTTATTTGAATGTTGTCTTCTACGTGGTGCTAATCCATTGCGCCACAGAAGAGACGGGTAGTGCGACCTTTAAGTGCGCTCTTATTCGCTTTGATTCAACATACTAAAAATGGCGTGACGGACGCAACTGGCATGATCAGAGGATTACTGCAAGCAATTTTATTCCAGCAAACTATTCCATTCGTATGTATTTTAGTTTATGCACTGCAATGTATATTCAAAAAACATATAGCTTTATTGACTTAGTTTTTGTTCTGTTTTAGTTTTTAGAGACGCCACCCGGCACATTCGTTGCTGCAATTTTCGGGGAATGGCAATACACCACGGGTGGCGCAGTCGTTACGACGCTCGACTACTGTTCCCAAGGATGCGGGATCGAATCCCGGCCTCGGCGGCCGCTTTTCGTTGGCGGCGAAAAGCAAGGCGCCCGTGTGCGGTGCGATGTCAATGTACGTTACAGAACCCCAGGTGGTCGAAATTTTCGGAGTCCTCCACTACGGCATCTCTCATAGCCTGAGTTGCTTTGGGACGTTAAACCCCACAAACTAAACCAAACCCCGCCGGCGTTCGATCCAGGCGTCCGTGCGGCGCCCTTCATTTGGCGCTTCCTCAAACGCCGCACCACAGACACAGTACAGCAGGCATCAGCGGCGTTTCATATAGGTTGAAGGCAAAGAAAATGTGCCGTATCGGTCACAATTCTGCGCGGACACCTTAACCGAGCTGCAAAGAAGAGGAAGGGGGCAATGAAAACCGAGAAATGGGAGCCACAGTGGAAAGCTTCGGACCACTTCGCCACAGACGCTTTCGCCTCATCGCAAGTTTGTAGTCCAAATTGCCCCGAGCATTTTTCTTTCTCTGTAAACCCTACTCACTATCAGGTTTAGCAGGCGGTAGTAGCGGCAACTCTGTATTATGGAGACGCTCTAAAGTTGGGCGGTTTGAAACTAAAATAACGCAAAAAATGTTTCCGACACGTCGACGCTGGTCTACCGGCGTCCTCCCTGCTGCGCGCCGTTCATTTGTCGAGCACTTGAGACGCAATTTGCCACGTCGTCCAACCAGAGCTCGGATTTCACTGACGCCGTGTCATGATTCGCAGTAGGCCAGCGCCAGGCGCCGGGTAGGCCTTCTCTCTCTTTCTATCCCTCTCTCCAATGTTGCATTCTGCGTGTCATGGTTGCCAGTGAAGCTGCAATCACGTCACATGAATAAGCTCTATATTCTTTTCTGTCCGCACAAGCCCGCGCATTTTCTTTTCCTTTCTACAGTCACAACAACAACGAAAGCCTGCACTTCCTCTCCTATCATTTGCCATACACCATTTGTCTCCTATTGGCCCCGCCGGGGTGGTGCAGTGGTAAGACGCCCGACTGCTGTGGCGGAGTACCCGGGTTCGAACCCGGCCTCGGCGGCTGCGTTTCGTTGGAGGCGAAACGAAGAGTCGTCGTGTGCTGTGCGATGTCAGCGCATGTTAAAGATCCCCAGGTGGTCGAAATTACTCCGTAGCCCTCCACTACGGCTCCTCTTTCCACTTTCACTCCCACATTCCTCCCTTCCCCAACGGCGCGTTCGAGGTGTCCACAAAAAACAAGTGAGACAGTTACCGCGCCTTTCCCTTCCTATAAATCAATCATATATATATATATATATATATATATATATATATATATAGTCTCCTATTGGCGTTAGTTGCAGTGCTACATATAGTTTGTTTACAGGAAAGGAAATGCGCAGTATCCGTCACACTTTCTCCGGGAAGTGCGAGTGTCGATGGTATACCCTCGCTCCTGTCACGCGGCTTTCTTTGTGGACGTTCAATTATTGCGTATTGCAGATAACAGGGATGCTAGACGAACAATATTATAGTCGCTGAGCAATTTCGAGGGAGCCCCGAAGAGCCATGCTGTTCCTGCGCGAAGAGCGAGTGGTCTCACACGAGGCACAGCTGCAGAGCCACGTCGAAGCCGCCGCCGGCTCCTCCGCTGTACGGGTGACTCAGAGGTGCCGCCGCCGCGTTCGCCGCAGATATTGCTTCAGCAATTCTACTCGGGCCCCGCCGGGTTGGTGGAGCGGTAAGACGCCCCACTACTGTGCCGGAGTACCCGGGCCCGATCCCTACCTCGGAGGCTGCGTTTCGATGGAGGCGAAAGGAATAGGCGTCTGTGTGTTGTGCGATATCAGCGCACGTTAAAGATCCCCAGGTGGTCGAAATTACTCCGCAGCCTTCCACTACAGCTCCTCTTTCTGTCTTTCCACTTTCTCTCCCACCTTCCTCCGTTCTCATACGGCGCGGTTCAGACGTCCGCAGAAAGTGCGACAGATACTGCGCCTTTCCCTTCCTCTAACCAATTATTGTGGTGTGCTTTGTACGCACAGAGGGGTTTATTTACAATCGGCCCAAATATGACTCCGGCAAAGCGTACAAACGTCCCTCTACCTTTGCTCTTCTTTTTCTTCACCGATCTACCCGACCGATCTTAATCTTCCGTCGAGGTTCTGCGAAGGCGCGTGACATTATTATTAGCTGCTCCAGACGTTGACAGGTAGATATGATGTCAGACACGGACTACGGCTGCTGAACGACGAAGGCTTTGAAAGCGACAATGTTGGTGCCCTTAATTATGTGGTGAACGCGCTCAGATTCAGGCATAGCAGCGTTGACACGGCGGCAAAGGGCAAGAATGTCCTCAATATTAAGATCAACTGCCTATGTTTCGAATCAATTCAGGCAAGGCGCACTGAAGCAAGGTTAACTTTTTTACCCAATATACTTTCTTACCATGTATAGTACCAATAAAGTGTAGCCTATCCGAAGCTATTAAACTATGCGGCCGCAGGCTTAGAAACTATGGATCATGATTTCGAAACTATCGAGTACATTTTCTGTCCTTCCTGGATGTAAAACATTAGATGATAATTGTTTTTGTCATTGGAAACAGCCACAAGACATGAAGAGCTCAAATGTGCCGTCATTGTACGTGTTGTTTTGCGCTGATGAAATGTTGCTGCCCGTTACATGTGCAAAATGTAAAAGAACAGGAGGCAGAGCGAGCCCTTAGCCAGGTTTCCCTCGTTAAACAAATTCTATGAAAAACTTTGCAGCCTCCATTGAGCGGTGTTCCGAAGTCCTCCACTACGATACCTCTCTCTCCCTCTCGTTCTTTTTTTTTTCACTTTTACCATCCTCATTTTTGTTAGGTCTCGGTTAAGCTGTCCGCGGAGTATTGTTACAGATAGGGGGAGATGGGGAAGGTTGGCAGTTCCTGGCCCTAAGGGGCTGGGATGGTAGGTCAACGCAGCTTGGGCCGGGGGATAGTCAGCCACTGATCTTTATCTGTTGTAGGCGGTCATTGCACCCGTCACTGCCTCGGTGGTGGACGACGGCTGTTGTTGCGGCACGCGTCTTTTTCTCCCTCTTCTTTTTCCTTTCTTCTTTATATTCTCTTCTATCTGCACGAGGCAGCGGAGGTGGCTCAGCTACAGAGCCAGTAGCAGGCCCGTGCGTTTTCTTTTCCTTCTTCCTACAGCCACAACAACAACACAAGAGATAGTGTGCCTTCTCTTTTCTGTAAACTAATTTAAAACGCTGCTGATGCCTGCTGTACTGCGTCTGCTTCTGTATGCTGCGTGGCGTCGTTTTCGAGGAAGCGCTTAACAAAAGGCTCCGCACGGGTGCCTGGATCGGACGCCCGGTAGGATCAGCTTCGCATATGCATGAATCGCCTGTTGACAATTACCAATCGTGATGTCAATCTGATGTGAAGTCTTTATGAAGTCAGTTCTGGTGCGCGGCTGCGCTATACGGGCACAGCGGATCCTCGGGCATTGCAGCATAGAGGGCAACGAACGTGCCGACGAGCTCGCGACCGCAGCACATGAACTCCCTCCTAGCGACGAGCAACTCGCTTTGGAGGACGTGCGTGCGGTAATTGACGACCACCTCCGGACGCAGCACCCCGACCCACGCATCGCAAGCGGTGAGCGCATTCACAGTGTCAGCGGCCGCTCGCTAACTCGGCTGCGCCGCGCAATGATCCTCCGCGCACGCATTGGATGTGTGTGGCCTGGGGAACGACGGATGCGCCACGGACTTGCCACAAGTGACGTGTGTGACGGCTGTGATGCGGTAGAAACTCTCGAACATCTTCTACTGCACTGCGCCACGCTAGCCGAACCACGACGGCGGCTTACGGAGTGCAGCGGGTAATCCCGGAAAGCGTAGCTGTGCTTCTGTGGCCGCCGAGCAGTGCGCGCGTCCGCGAACGAACACACGTGAGCCTGTGTGAATATATCGAAGAGGCGGGCTTGATGACTCGCCCATTTCACCTCGCCAGATAGTGCGCGCTGTGACTGAACGCTCCGCGTGTGCTATTTCGGACAATAACTGCCGATCGCCCACGACGGCCGTCAGTGTTTTGTACAGTGTGGAGGTGCATGCGTAGTGAACAGTTGCCTGGACGCAGAGCTATTTCGGAGGCCCGCCCGATGTGCCGAGTGCTCAGTGACCTAAGACATTTGCGGGTGGGCCTCAAGCAAACTACTGTATACTGTACCATAGTGTATATATTATGCGAAGCATATTAACATAGGTTTCGGGCCTTCGCACGACGCCCGGCGGTGGCCACCACTGACCCTGAAGTGAGGTCACGTGATGACGTCACACCGGCTGCAGATGGGGCCTCATATCGCGCCGTCGGTCGCCTCCCGGCGGTGGCCACCATTGACCTTGAAGTGAGATCACATGATCTGTCGTCACGTGATGACGTCACACCGGCTGCAGATGGGGCCTCATATCGCGCCGTCGGACGTCGCCCGGCGGAGGCCTCCACGCTTCGATTCGCGCCGTCGCGCGCGACGCTACCTTGCGTCGCGCACGTATGCACACGTGGCACCTCGGCTCCGTCAGTTTTTGACAAGAGCCACGGACCAATTCGTCAAACCCCGCAAACTTGGCATCCATCGGACGCAGCAAGTTACCCGGCACACAGGGACACCATTCAATCCCGGTGGGCAAATTTTTCACCACTTTAGAGCGGACTTTCGCTCGCGCTCGGTGGCGCCGCCGCTAAGCCTAACGGCTGCGCCGGCGTGCGGCGGGAAGGAAGCCACTCTCCGCATCAACATGGCGAACGCCCTGCCTCAACGCGGCTACGACCCGGACGCCATGACCTGGTCGACAGTTCCTCAAGCCGGGGAACCCAATTCGGCACCATCGGACCAGCTCCGGGACTCAAATCTCCTCCGTCTCGTTGAGAGCCGCTCTCAGCGCCGGAAAGCCAAGATGACGGCAGACGCCAGGTTGACATCCGGCAAGTCAACCCCACCTCAGCACGACCGCGTCTCGCACACGGCCAAGGATCGCCAACCCAAGTCATCGTGGAGGCCCAGACATCTCCACAAATTCCGCCCCGACGATTTCGTCGTGATCATCAAGCCCCGAGCCGCTGTGGCCATCGGGACTGTCTTCCAATGTGGTGAGCTGGGCTTAGCCTTGCGTGCCTATCTCGGCGTGCAAATGGCGTCCGAACTCAGCTTCGTCGTTTCCCGCGAGCAAAATCTTCTCATTGCGAGCACCAAAAACGAATACGTGGCGGACCGTCTGCTTGGTGATTTCGCGATCAAATCAGCTCAGGGAGATGTGCCACTGCGAGGCCATCTCAAGCAAAATGGCGAAGAAATTTGCTACGGCGTTATCACTGTGGCAAATCACGAAACAGCGGAAACCCTGAAAGATGGTGTCCAGTGGAGGCATGGCACTATCTTGGAAATTCGCAAATTTGGAACCTCCAATAAGGCTCGTCTTACTTTTGCCGGAAAAGTGAAGCCACGGACGGTGACCTACAACTCAGAAATTGTCCAAGTGCAGCCCTACCTGCGCACTATCCCAGCCTGCGGTGTGTGTGGCACCGTGGGCCACAGGGCAGACACATGCCCAAATCCATTTCAAGATAAGTGTGGCCTGTGTGGACTACAGGCTCCTTTCGTCGAGGGAGTGCGGGCCCCTCATGAGTGTAAGCTGAAATGTGCTGTTTGTGGTGGCGGCCATGCCACAAACTCCAGAGACTATACCGCCAAGTACCGACTCGACACCAATACGACTGCCCAAAAGGGCGGCAAAACTGGCGCAACGGGCAAGAAGCCACGTCAACAGGATCACGTCACCGGCGGTGACGCCACCAATTCCAAGAAGCAAGCGCCTTCAAGCGGGCTGGACATCAAAGGCGACCAAGCGCCACCACCGCCCCCACACGGCGGATCGGGGAAGCAAGCCCACTCCCAACTCAAACAAGGCGCAAGCGGTGCCTGGGCAAATGCGGTCAAAAAAGGAAAACAGGTGAGCGGCTCGGGTAGGGTTGCCTCCTCCTCCCACCCCCCTTCTCCTCACGCTCGCTCGGCGGCCGACGCCGAGCTTCATAACTTGGTAGCTTCTCTCCGGGTCCAAAACGAGATGCTACTTGCCAAAATTGAAGCCCTAGAAACTAAAACTGCTCCTCCCCCACAACCTGCCCCCCAAGCAGAAGCCATGGAGAGCGATGCGGCGGCACCGGTGACCTCGGACTCCTCCGTGGCCATTCTTGAGGCCCGCCTTAACGCCAAATTCGAAACCCTTATCGGGACGGCAATGGAGCGTATCATTGCCAAAGTCATGGAGGCCCTTCCTACCATGATCGCTCAACATGTCGCGAATCTCCCCCGCACGTCTCGCCGGGCCGCTCCTCTCAAAAACATATCCAGCCAGCCCTTAAAATTTTCGCGTCGAGAAATTGACATCGAAAATGAGGAAGATAGCTGCCCCCTCCCAGGAGCTGATATTCAGCCCCGGGTTGATGGCTCCGGGGCATCTACCTTCCCTCCTCTAACCCCAAAACCTGAACATGGCGGGACAACCTCGGTGTAAGCGTTCCCCCTTATCTAAATTGGCCTCCCCCATCACTGTAACTCAATGGAATTGCCGAGGGCTACGGTCTCGCACTAAGCGGGCCGACCTTCGGCTTTTCCTCTCAACTTTCGAGCATATGCCCGCCGTGGTGGCCCTTCAGGAGCCAGGAAGAGGCGCCACCCTAACAAACTATACGACGTTTCAGCAGGACCCCTCGTCTTGTCTATGCGTTCATAAAAATTACACAGCAAATATGGTCGACTTGAACCTTCAACTTGGCTATTCCCATGTAATGGTGACTCTCCTCCCCCTCCGCAAGCAGGACCCACCACTGCACATTCTAAATGTCTACTGCCCACCTAAATTGCCGAATGTATCATTCTCGGACCTTTTCAGCCGTGCGCTGAAAGCTGCGGGTCGGGACCCCCTCTTGATTGTGGGCGATTTTAACGCCCCCAGTCGAGGCTGGGGGTACCGCCGTGAAGAGAAACGGGGACGCAAGTTGGCGGAGCTTGCGTCTACGTTGGGCCTCACTCTTCACACAGACCCCGTCCACCCAACACGTATAAGTAACTCCGTGACTCGGAATACATGTCCGGATTTAACCTTTACCCGCAACATTCAGTATGCTGGCTGGGTCAACACTGAGGAAACACTCGGTAGCGACCACTGTATAGTAAACACTACAATTCGGACCAGACCATTAGCAAAACCCACAACACAGGCTCGACTCCCAGACTGGTCCAAATTTAGGAAAAATTACAACACAGCTACATCTATACTCGAGCAAGGCTACCAGTCATGGTCCGAACAATTGGTTTCTAGCCTTCGCTCTACCGAAACTAAAATTCAGCTTTCCGAGGCGGTATCAGACGTGGATAACCACCTCCTCCACCTCTGGGAAGCGCGGCATTGCCTTGTCCGCCGGTGGCGCCGACAAAAGCATAACCGTAAACTTAAGGCTCGAATTTCCGAGCTCACCCAGCAGGCGGCCGAGTATGCGGCCCAGCTCGCAGACGCCAACTGGGTGGATCGTTGCAACACGGCGGCGCGGGAGATGTCCAGCAGGAACACCTGGCGGCTCTTCCGCGCTCTTATCGACCCAACGCAGATACACACAGAAACTCAGAAACATTTACAACGTGCCATACACAGCTTTCAGGGCAACACAACTCAGCTAGCGCACAAGTTGCGGGACCAATACTTGTGCACTACCCAGGACCCCCGCGGACCGGCGCACTCTTATGCAGGTTCGGAGAACGCTGAGCTGGATCAGCCGTTCCAGCTCCACGATCTGCGGGCGGCCCTGGCGAAAATGAAACGTGGCACAGCCCCGGGTCGGGACAAAATTACAGTCAAATTACTAGCTAACTTACCCGACCCGGCCTACCAATCCTTATTGGATTACATCAATTCAATTTGGCTTGGGGACGCGCCACTCCCCATCGATTGGAAGACTGCTCTGGTCACTTTCATTCCAAAAGCTGGCAAGGCTATCAACACGGACAACCTTCGACCCATCTCTCTAACCTCATGTACGGGCAAACTAATGGAGACGATGGTGCGTGACAGGTTGTCCGAGTTCATGAAAAATCAACACATCTTCGCAGACTCCATGTTCGGATTTCGCCCGTACAGGTCCGCACAGGATGTTTTGCTACAACTTAATCGGGACGTTCTTGACCTGGTCGAATGTCCTCACAACGACAGGGTCATACTTGCCTTAGACTTGAAAGGAGCCTTCGACAATGTTACTCATGAGGTAATACTCACTCATCTTTCACAAACCGGTTGCGGACGCAACGCGTTCAGATACATTCGGCAATTTTTGACAGATCGCCAATCCTACATTAAAATCCAGGACACCGAACATGGCCCGTTCCAACTTGGAACCAGAGGAACACCACAGGGTGCAGTGCTGTCTCCTCTCTTATTCAATCTGGCTATGATGCACCTGCCGGCCCAGTTGGGTGCTGTCGCTGGTGTGCAGCATGCGCTGTATGCCGATGACATCACCCTGTGGGCCACGCAAGGTTCTCTTGGAGATATTGAGGCCAACCTGCAGCAAGCGGCAACCATAGTGGACCGTTATGCTCGCCGCTGCGGCCTTCAATGCTCCCCTCAAAAATCTGAATTTGTACACATACGCCCCTCACCAAAGTGTGCGGCCAAAATTGAGCTCTTTTTAGAGACAGGATCAATTCCTGAACGCACAGAAGTCCGGGTACTGGTGCTCTTTATTCATCAACATAGACGGTCGGACACTACCTTGGCGAAACTCCGTAAGGTGGGGGACCAGGTGGGCCGCATGGTCCGCCGGGTTTCTAACAAACGTGGGGGGTTGCGGTGCAAAGACGCCTTGCGGCTGGCGCATGCATTCGTGACCAGTCGAATCTTGTATTCGACTCCTTACCTCCACCTTCGGAAACAAGACGAGGATGCACTCGAAGTCGTCCTGCGCAAAATTTTTAAGAGAGCCCTCGATCTCCCCGTGAACACCTCCAACCAGCGTCTACTGGGCCTGGGCATGGTGAATACGTTCCGGGAAATCCGAGAGGCTCACTTAACCAACCAATACACACGTCTTTCTAAGACACTGTCGGGTCGCCGCCTCCTTGCCCGGCTACACATCCAACATACCACCCTTATGGAAGATCGTGTACGCCTCCCTTTCGAGTGGAGATGCGCCCTCCACGTACGTCCTCTTCCTAAAAACATGACACGTGAAGACCACAATGGCCGGCGCCTGGCGCGGGCGGAAGCCCTGGGCCGCCATTATGGGTCGAAACCCGGCATTTACTACGTGGACGCCTCCGGCCCCCACCATGGGGGATGGTACACGGCCGCAGTGGTCCACCAGTCTAAAACGGTTAACGGGCTTACATTTCGCGCCCATGACATAACCCATGCGGAGGAGGTCGCCATTGCGCTGGCAGCTACCCACACTGATTCTAAAACAATTATCTCCGACTCGCGAGGGGCCTGTCGGAACGTCGAGCAAGGCTGGGCGCCATACCTAGCCTACCGACTACTTCAAAATTGCACCTACACCGGGGACCCCGCTTACCGGAAAATAGTATGGGCTCCTGCTCATATGGGTCTCGAGGGGAATGAGGCAGCCGACGCCGCCGCCCGCACGCTCTCTTTCCGGGCTTCCCATCTCGACCCCCTAGATCAGGATTTCGAATTCGAACCCGCGTATTCTTTTAAAGACATTGTTCTTTATTATCAATCTTGTCATAGCCTTTACCCTCGCCCATGTAAAGGTCTATCTAAGACGGAGGAGCGGCTTCTACTCCGTCTTTATACCAACACTCTGCTGTGCCCGGCAGCACTAAAACATTTTAATCCCTCCTTCACGGGCAGTTGTCCGCACTGTGCGGAGAAGTCTTCGCGCATTTACCACATGGTGTGGGCTTGCCCATCCAACCCAGCCATTCCTCCTCACCCCAACCCCACTCGGGAGGACTGGGAGGCGACCCTGCTCGGCTGCTATGACCTGCAGGCCCAAAAGGCCTTGGTCGAGCGCGCCCGGGCAGCGGCCGACGCCACTGCCCGTATCTGTAAGGGCTGGATGTTCATAGATCCGGCCGATGCATACATCTACCCCTTTTTGATTCAATAAACGTTTGTCACCACCACCACCGTCACGCGCGACGCGGCGGCGGCGCCACCATCGGTGCATCACGTGATATGTGACGTCACTACAGGGATGAAGCGGCGCGCGCCCGCCGTCGCGTCAGTCTCTGTGCCCGCAACCGCGCCAGCGTCTTTGCGCCGGGCGTGTATTCGTAAGTGACGTGCAAACCAAGAGTCATGCATCTACGGACCATAAGAGTGTGTTTGTCGGGCTGCAAAGAATAAAGTACGACGATTAACCTAAAACCACGTCTCCGTTACTTAGCCCCATCCACACTGAGGCAGCTGCTTAACATGCTTCGCATCCACTGGGCTTAACCTTGATAAGCCTCCAATTTTTTCTTTTATTTTTACCTACCCTTTTCTTTCTCCCTATCGCTCACCTCTTTGATTTCCTCTACCTCTTCCTCGCTATCCCTTTATTTGCGCCACCCCAGTTCAGGTGCTTCAGATATCAAATAGCAGATACCGGGGCTGGAAAACATCTTTTCTTTCCTTTTGTATATACAATAAATAACCACCACCACCACCACATGACTAGTTCCGATTAGACGGTTGTTAGACAGAACGTGATGACGTAATCAGATGATGACGTCATTCTCAGTCATTTCTCTCATTATCATCACTGTCACTATCACTAACTGACACTATCATTATCGATCACTATCTACCACTAACTAGCGGCGGCGGTCTCCACGGCAAACGCGCTGGCGTGACGCTGGACAAGGGGGACAAAGATACGTTTCTCACGTGCGCGGCGTGGCTGTCACAATGATTGGCAGCTATACGGGTCGGGACACCGCACCGCGGGAATATGAGGCACTAAATGCTTTCGCCTCAAAATGGACACTAGTAGGGCTGTACAATCCGTTCAGTAATCGTAATTCCCTTCAGTGCAGCATTAATCAAGCCATCACGAGTAGTTTTTTTGTCGGCAAAGTCGCAGCACGTGTGAAAGCACTAGCCCCAAAGTTCTAGTATCACCTGTAAGAAAAGAATTAGTTCGGCTTGTGGAGTTTAACGCCCCAAAGTGATTCGGGTTATGAGAGACGCCGTAGCGGAGGGCTGTAGAAATGTCGACTGTATGGGGTTCTTTAACATGCAGTGACTTCGCACAGCACAAAGGCGCTTTGCTTTTAACCTTCATTGAAAAGCGACCAACGTGGCCGCATTCCGATCCCGTATTCTTGGACACAGAATTAGAGTGTCCTAACTACTGCTCTACCACAGTGGGACAAACGTAGAAGGGGGCGCAGCAAACCACCCAGCAGATTACACGATTTACTGAATGCCACAGATTACCAGCACTTAACCAATCAAAGTAATGTCCGTTAATGAAACGACATGCAGTGTGGGGAACCAAGGATGCTGCTGCAGTGCACATTTCCCAGCTTGAAATAATATTTACGCAGATATGGGTGCGCACCTAGGAAGCTATGTGCTTATTGGAGGAGAGTGAATCCATTGAGCACAATCCTTTCTCCTGCCGATTATTCACGCTTCAGAAAAAGACGTGCTTGGACTTCACATCTCAAGGTTACGTCTCCTTGTGTCGCAACACACTTTACTACCGTTCAGTGTGACTGCCATAGGGTTTGCGTTGTGTACAATTTGTGACATTCTGCATGATTACATATTTGCAACCGGTAAATTCACTCCTTAAATGTTTACTTCTGGGAATAATATACACAACTGGGATTCTACACGCAAAGTGTTAGTGCCTAGCAATGGCACATATTACAAAAAGACGCGATAGAAATCGGAATCGAGAAGCTCTTCCCACCAGTGACCGCCATTTTGAGATGCTCGTGTTACGTCACAGAGCATACGCGGCGGAGCGTCGGCTGCAAAGTAGGCTGCAGTATCAATGGACACGTCTTTTTATTGCGTAAGCAATACTGCGCCAGGTTTCGAGTCTTCGTGGTGGAGGCCACGTTTTGACTCGCGCCACAGCCCTCAGACAGATGGTGTATCGTTGCCATAGCAACCGCTTCAGCCGAGCTCCGCCAGATGGCAAGGCCATCGCTAAATTCAAATTTTAAGAAAACAAAAATTTAAAATTATTTTTAAATATTGAAATTAAATTAAGACACGCTTCGCCTCGCGCTGCAGCGTAGTCTGACAGATGATGCACAGTTGTCATAATAACTGCTTCAGCCGAGCTCCACCAGATGGCAAGACCGTCGCCGCACCACCGCCGCTGCCGCGTGCGCAGATGCGCGCTCTACCACGGCCGGTCTCCTACCCAGCTGCGTCGGAACGGAGAAAGACGAAGAGAGGAGGAAACAGGGAATAAATATGTGCGCTCGCCGGTGGTGAAGGGCGGCTGTTCGGCCCTAAGGGGCTGAGACGGTAGGCCAACGCCACTTGCGTCGGGGGCTAGCCAGCCACCGTATTTTAGAGCGCAGCTCTTTGGCGTCCGTTCCTTGGTTTCGCGTCGGCGTCGGCCTCGTAACCAGCTCCGCCCCCTTTCATCCCCCCAGCGCTAGCAGCGACCGACTGATGCCGCTGACGCCGCTAGAGAGTCAAGATAACGTGACGGCATAGAACACCGTCGCCGCCATGCAGAAAGAGGAGGGGAGGGTCCCCCCCCCCCTGTTCCTGTGTGGGGGATAGGGTGTTCTTCAGTTGCCGACGCGCCGTTTATTTCACGTAGGCCCCGGCACGTCGACGAATACGTGACCACCTTCCCACGGCTAGACCTGGTTCTTGGCGCTGCGGAAACGAGGGTATCATATTGTTTGCGTCGGCATCGGCGGCGTTGTCCCTGAAACCAACTCCGCAGCTGGGGTTGACTCATTATCGGCGTCAGCAGCATCAGTCAGTCGCTGCTATCTCTTCCCTCCTCCCTTTATCGCGTTGTCCGCTTGCTGCGCGCGCTTCTGCCCCCATCGTTTGCCGCTGGGTGTACACGCCGCCCCCTTCTTCCCTCTTCCTGCGAGTCTCCGGTTGTCAAAGCGCCGGCTCGAACTTAATTCCTTTCTTCGCTCCTCCTCAAATGCAACCTCTGTGCGGTGGCAATCAGAGAGCCAGATCGGTGGCAGCGGATCTGTATATGTGCACCACCCGAGCCGAAATTGCCGCTGCCGTTCGCCACTGCGAAATTATCTGCCAGTTCTTTCTGAGCCATGAGCGAGACGACCGGTGGAAGTCCTCCG
>JAJIZL010000129.1:475228-486281 GCA_023969395.1 Amblyomma maculatum | reverse complement strand
AAAAAAAGTTCTCAGTGACCACTGTCCACGGCGTGCATGCAAGAAAGCTGCTGACAACACGAATAGCAGATGACATGAGGATGAGAGGTTGCACAGCTTTTATTTCAATCGGGAATGAACGTCCTCTTCTCGCCCCCGGCACACGGGCTGGGGAAGACGGGGAGTCGTGCTCCCGCGGATTAGAGGCTGGGAGGTAGCCCTTGGCTTGTTGCGGCCTCTTCCGCCAGATGGATGGTGCGGTTCTGGATCGTAGGGTCCGCGCTTCGCAGCCGGGTATCCCAGGCTTCACTACTTGTAATTTTTTGTCCTATCCCTGGAGATTGTGGGCACTCCCAAATTATGTAATCGAGGGTCCCTCTCGCCCCCCAGTGTTTGCACAGATCATTGTCCCTGAGGTATGGTACCGCGTGAAACGCCCAGACCGGGTTCATGAATGTATAATTTGTAGCCGCCTCCACGCGACAGCTTCTCTTTTATTTAAGCAAAGACATGAGGATGAGATCTTTGCTTAAATAATCGAAATTACTCCGTAGCCCTCCACTACAGCTCCTCTTTCTCTCTTTCCACTTTCATTAACACCTTCCTCCGTTCCCTTACGGCGCGGTTGCTGTGTCCACAGAAAACAAGTGAGACAGTTACTGCGCCTTTCCATTCCTATAAATAAAAATAAATCAGATGAGATCTTTTTGTGACATCAGCGGCTAATGATTGCCAGACCAGAAAGCTGCTTTCGATATTCATGATAAAAATGCATTTTAAAACTATCTACTGAAACGAATGAATTCGAATTTCGAAGATTTGTAATTTAACGTGTGTGTACTGAAACACAATAAGCATTTTTATGCTTAAATATTAGCTGTCCTGACATTTTTAAACGTTTTCGAAATTCTTGCGTATTTTTATTTTCTAAATGTTATTTCCCATTTTTCATCATTACATCTCTACGTCCCTGCTAGGCGCCAATCTCGTAATCACCTATTCTCACGAGATCAGCGCACAGTATCGTTGAGTTAGCGCTGCACGAAGAAAACGCGCATGGTGTCGCGTGTATGTGCCAGCCTTGGACATTTGTAACAGACATACGTAATGCGTCCTATCTATTGAGGTCGCGTCACGTCGGCAAGCTAACAAGCCAGCCAGTATTAGTGCCAGTAGTGCAGCGAGTGTTGCAGGGCTACTGTTCGGCTCCCGGGGACAACCCGCTGCTCGGAAAGCAGACTGACCTGCGAGGCAGCAGCACTCGTCTTCAGCACCGCCGCATCGTGACTCTCCAGGAGTCGGTCTACGACAGGGTCCGCTGAATAATTTGTGGTTTATTTGTTTTGACTCTCTTTCTATTTTATATAGGAGTCTTGCGCTGGCCATAGGGCGCCAACAAAACGGCGCTGAAAAATTAGAGGGTCTCTTAGATATCTTCTATGAGAAGAATGGCTAAAGCCTACCCTTCTACTCATATCTCTTACATCTGATCTTTTTTCTCTTACCTGTGTTTTTTGCAGTGCTGCATATAATTATAATTGGTTTACAGGAAAGCAAACGCACATCATCTGTCACACTTTCTCCGGCAAGTCCTCAAGGGCGGTACACCACCACTCGTGTCGCGTGGCATTCCTTGGCGCGAGTTCATATGTGAGATTGCAGATGACAGGAAAATTAGAAAAGAACACATCTCGTGGAATATGACAAATCTCTCACACAATTCATCTAGCCATAGAACACAATTCTTGCACACGGAATTTCATTCCATAGGCATGTAAGGCTTTAGCGTTAAAAGCGCCCTCTAGGCTTCTGATGGGTAGTACAAGTTCCCGGCATCTGCATCCGAATGCGTGCCGTCGGTATGTACCCACCGCTTTCATTTTCTGTCATGCGCAAAATACAAAGCATTTAAGGCTCTGAATATGTTTTCAGGGTTGGCACGATGTGAAAAAGACAATAAAGAAACCAATTTCAAGTACTATAAACGTGCAGAAATCGGAGACTCGGCGCGCTGCCATTCTATATAACCATGTGAGTGTCGAGCGAATTCAAGGAGCTCTACGAAAGCTTTACATGCAGCTAAGGCTGAGCACCTGAATACAAGAAACCGCAAAAGGTATAAGCAACGTAAATAACCCTTCTGAGACACAAACAGTCTTTCCGACAGGCACCTTGCCAGGATCGTGCATGGGCCACTGGGGTATGGTGGAGCACTGCAGCTGGGGATTGCGTTGAATGCATGGTTGTCCCTTAACTTGTAAGTTGATGCTAGGCTGGTTTTAGCTTTTTACGCCCCGTTTTGCTAATAAAGTCGCGCTCGTAATGTCTGGAAACACATTCTGGTCAGTTATGAGAAGCAGTCACACAGAAAATTGAAGCTGGGACTTATAACGCGGCAGGACCAGTTTCGGTGTTCTTTGTTAAGTACAGAATCACTGAAGGCATGCTGACCTCGTTTCAGTTCTCAACTGCCAGTTGCTTTTAACTTATGTGATCTCAGCTCTCGAGCCAAACCTTTTGCCTGTTAGCGCAGGGGGGGCATCGCACTGTCATCTCAGAAATGCGCTGTGCATAAAGATCGAAATGCTATGGTCGCCTGTTTAGTAATTATAAAGCAGCGCCAAATGCTGTCTATTGCTGTTTCCCCGTGAAAGGGAATGGTTGTTTTAATTGAGATAGCAAACGTTTTAGTGCGCTCTATTTTGCTATCCTCACCTTTTATTGCTTTACGTACGTGCAGTTTTTATACTTGTTTAGCGATCACAAATAAGGACGCGCACATAGCTGGCTGCACCCTATACATTTCAGCTTTGAGCCAGTGGATTGGCCAGAGTAGGGCGAAAGGCGTATCTCTTGGACCAGAACATGCATGCACCTTATCGCCCGTACCAACCACTCCCTAGCCGCGTTTCGTGCTGATACGAAAGAGAACAGCAAAGGCGAAGAATGAAATTGTGAATGACTCTGTGGCACCCTACGACACAAGCGGCAATATAGCGGCGGTGAAGATGTTTACAGACGGAAAGGCACACGGCAAGATCGATGGCGCATGCTTGAACGTTTCGTTCAGAAGGCAGCGCCGCAGCTCGTTTTTTAATGTCAGGCTACTGCCGGTTCAGAATGATGTCCATGATACATGACGATTCTTTTCACGCTCACGAAAGGGCCGAAAGAAGCTCGAGTATAGCGAGCTTGCATAAAGCGATGCATGCTGGGTAATCCGCCATGATGTTGTTGGAAGCAGACAACGCAGCACGGCACTGCCACCCAGCCTCGTCTGCATGGTCGCGTAGTGCGCGCAGACGATGCTGGCGCGATCGGACAGGCCGACTGCGGGCTCTTCATAATTCCAAAAATATGTCTGCACGAGGGCGAGAAGTCAAGTGATTCCGCTAGCGACGCCGATGCAGGTGGCTCGCATGGGCCAACACACTCGAGATCGACACCAATCAGGACAAGTATCAAACTACTTGCTAGAACTAGAAATCATGAATGTCGGCGATGTCGACGGGCGGCCAGGTCCAGACGCATAGTGCAGTCAGTCGTTGTCGCGGAGCTTGAACATAGTCCCTCCCTTCCCTAGAAATATGCATCCAGACTTTAATGTCGAAAGAAGGGCCAAACGAGCCGAAGCTCTAGAGCGACGGTTCAAGAACATAGGAGCGAAGGAAGTAGTCTATGTTGATGCGGCAAGTGGCAGAACAGGTGCGGCGGTAGCTGCGGTAGTCGATGGCCGAGGGGCGCCGGTAGCCGCGGCAGCCATTAGAGGCCGCAACATAGAGACTGCGGAGGAAGTTGCGATAGCGCTAGATTGCGTAGGAACGGAAGCCAAATTCATAATTTGCGACAGCAAAACTGCCATTCAAAATTTTGGAAAGGGGAGGATATCGCCGGAGGCGGTCAAAATCCTCACCCACAGAACGCTGAATAGGAAAATTCAGTTAATTTGGAGACCCGCTCACGCTGCCGTCCCTGGTAACGAGGCGGCTCATGAGCCAGCCCCAGCTCTCTACTTCCGGCTAGCCATTAAGTCCCCCGAACACTGGGCATACGACGAGCGTCTGCAAAATTACGGGGAAATCATCGACCACTATAAATTGGGACGTAGACTGGTACCCCCGGCAGATGTTAGACTAAATAATAGAGAAGCTGTCGCGTGGAGGCGGCTACAATTGGCTAATACGTTCATGAACCCGGTCTAGGCATTTCACGCGCTACCAGACCTTAGGGACAATGATCTGTGCAAACACTGTGGGGCGAGAGGGACCCTCGACCACTTAATTTCGGAGTGCCCACAATCTGCAGGGATAGGACAAAATATTACAATTAGAGAAGCCTGGGATACCCGGCTGCGAAGCGCGGACCCTGCGATCCAGCACCGTACCGTCCATCTGGCGGAAGAGGCCACAACAAGCCAAGGGCTATCTGCCAGCCTCTAATCCACGGGCGCACGACTCCTCGTCTTCCCGAGCACGCGTGCCGGGGGCGGGGAAGAGGACGTCCATTTTCGATGGAAATAAAAGTGCAACCAACCAACCAATCGCGTCGCACTGCTTTGCATTTCTTCATAGCGCACCCGATTTTTCGGGCACACCATCGACGCGTACGTTTCTCAGGAATCTGCCGACAACTGCACGCACTGAAGGGCAGCGCATGAAAAGTCGCGTATTTGCTCGGTGGACCGTCGAAAAAAACAAGGCACTTTCTCAATTAAGCCTGGCTGCGCTGCCCGCCGTCTGATGCCAGCGACAACATCATGGCGGATTACCCGACATGTATCGCTTCATGCCAGCTCCCTACAGATGTAGAAAGCCTGCGTGATACGCGCTGTAGCGTAAGCAAAGCCTCTGTTGCAGTACACAGTCAAGTTGTTTTTGGCCGCCACGAGGCTGCGCCACCCTTTTCAAAACTCCAACGCAAGACTCCTATTGTTGGGTAGCCACTGCGTTTAGTATGTGAAATCCTCTTTAGTTGCATGCTTAGCATTGCCTTTCTGTGAACCTCTTGTCTGTGTAATTCAGTGTCCATTCCTCTGTATTGTCTCTTCCTGTATAAAGTACAAAGTTTATTTTGCTCGTTATTCTGACTTCGACACTTAGTCTGGCTTGAACCGGCGAAAGCTATAGGCACCAAACGGTCGCCGCCTACTGTTTTACAGGTAGCTCACTTCCGGGTGAGGTTGCAACGCAAGTTGAGGGCATCTCCTTTGAGACCAGAACAGCTGTCCCCATGTAATCTAAGGATGTCTGAGAATGTTTCAACCAATGTTGGCGAACCGGTAATAAATTATAATTATTAACAGGTGACACGCATGGACCATTGTTTTTTTTTTCGGCGTGCGCGCCTGTTACATTTCAAGAGGCCAACTACAGTACAATGGTCATAACCGTAAAAACTTCGCGTCACTGTCGCATATGCTTTTTCCACTTCAAGAGAATTCGCGGTAATAAATCGTCCGTGGACACTCCGGATTCGGAAGGGGACTATACAAATGCTTGAGACATACACCTTCGACCTCGCACTTGAAGTGACAAAGACCCGAAAATAAGAGCGGAGCATGAGAAGGCAATGAGCCTATTATGTATTTTAAATTAAAAGTGGAGCAAATATTTGATGCATGCATAATTCTGGATGTTAATTATATTTAAGTTTTTAGTGGGTATATCTGTTTCGATATACCTGTTTCGAAAGCAAATGAAACAAGCTGCGCAGACAGAGACACGTCTTCAGGACTCCTTTGCCGCCCCAGGCGTATGCGGTAATTCAGCGTTGTGCTATTTGTACAGGCTGTCATACATGCAAGACGTTTCCGCGACTTTGACACTAAGAGATATGTGAAACTCTGAGAGACTGTGTTTAGTGGCATTTTGTAAATCATTTGCCTCTCTGTGGCGTTCTGGATACGGGCAAGTAATACTCTTGTTTGGGCGAGTTGGTTCATCTTTGAAATGTTACGTATACTTGCTCGAAGAAGACGGGACACAAAAAAGGCACATATGCGACGTGTACGGAGCGCTCCGTACATGTATATGTGCCTTTTTTGTGTCCCGTCTTCTTCGCGCAAGTATACGTAACATTTGAATGAATAGGGGCGCATGGCTTTAAAAAAATGCAGTCACATAGGAGGATCAAAATATTTATTGGTTGATACTGATCTTGCTATATGACAAAATTATTCAGCTTAAGAACGCTATCCTCTCCATCATTTCTTGTTTTATGTTGCACATCTACGGCGTCGGTAACCTCTTCAGAATCAGTCAAAGGCTGTTGGCTATCCGCCGCGGTGTACGCGGTTCTTATTCCATTGTTGATCTCCAATCTAGTGGAGAGTACCACAGGCGTAGATAGAGAGTGGTTTCTTCTTTCTTCGTATACAGAGATCTTAGTTTCGTTGAGTGGATGTTTGGCAACACCGAGGGCCATGTATACAGCTAGGAGAGAAAAAACGGCGGCCATGGCTAGAACGTAGAATACCATGAAGGGTGGCCAACGCCCGCGGCCCTCCGCTCTTTGGGAGCCTTCCGTGCTTTCGTTTCCTGTGCTGGGTAGCAGGATCGGATTAGTGCCTCCATCGCCAGTTGACAGTGGTCCTTGGACTTGGTGTCCAAGGGGCGCAACCTGGAGAGAGCATGCATATTTGCCTTGTTATTCCAAATTATATTTACTTTAACGGTGCGGATTAGGTATATCTATGTGGAGGCAGTACATTGCAGCTCTGTTAAAATAGCTTGAAGTTCCCCACGTTAGCAAGTTATCCACAAGCAAGCATGTGTAACTTTATTACCATATTGCACAGTGGGTCGAAAGTTGAGCTGGACGCTTCACGAAAAATGGGCGGCTAAATTTCAATAGAATAACCTAAGCTCCACTGTGAAATATATAGTACCGACAGAGTACCTTTCTTTTTTTTTCTCTCTAGCGAGACGCTGACTAAAAATTGTAAATGAGGACGCCCAACGATGTTACGGTGGGCACTACAGTCATCTTGTTTTATGCTTTGCGAGGATCAAGTCATAAGAGTGGATCGCTTCCTATCTCATAACGTTACGCCTACCATTTTCCGTTCTGTGGTCTTTTGCGTTGCCCTCAACTTACGTAGAACCCTTTTCATTTACCTCCATGTTTCATCCCCGTAGGTCAGTATCGGTAGGATGCAGCTGTTATACACTTTCTTCTTCAGTGAAACCAGTAAGCTGCAAGTCGTAATGTTTGAGTACCTTCAAAATGCGCTCCATCCCAACCTTATTCTCCTATTTATTTCCTTTTTGCGGCCCGGATCTGCGGTCACATACCTGTCCTAGGTAGACATATTCGTCTACCAGTTTGAGCTCTTCGCTACATATTATAAACTGCTCTTTATTTCTTAGGCTGTTCAGCATTACCTTAGTCTTCTGCATACTAATCTTTAAGCCTATCTTTTTTTTTTTCTGCTGTCTAAATCATTCTTCATTAGTTGCAGTTGGTCCCATGAGTTACTTAACAAGGTAGTGTAATCAACAAATGGCAGATTTCTGAGATATTCTCCATCGAGCCTCATGCCTAACAGCTCGCATTCTATGCCTTTCCAGCGGCAGCTCACTAAAAGTGAGCGGTGGTTCTTGTGGTGAACCGGCTGTCTTGTTCAGTGATCCAATTCGTGCCGAACGGTTAATTTGGAGTCGGATCTTCATGGTGCAACTTCGGCGCCATCTATTACCGATGCGATAAAGCAACTGCTTCCCTTTATGACCTCCTATATCACCGCCCCTCAAGTGCGCGTGAAAGAAACGTGCGCGAGGGTGATCTCGAAGGCCATGCCTCCCGCTCTTCCTCACAAGAATCGCAGACATGCGGTTCTTTTGGAGATCCGGCGGCTTATTAAGTGGCGGTTCTGTTGGATAGCCAGCTTCTCACTGAGCGGCGGTTCTATTGGATAGCCGGCTTCTCATTGACTGGTGATTCCTTTGCAGAGCCGGGGGCTCACGGCTCACTGAAGCATCTCCAGTTTGCAGACAGGGGTAGATCGAGCCGGCATACAAAGAAAAGAAAAAAGTCTGCCGTCTGCAGGATCCTCCGCAAGCCGTCGACTGCCGTCGGTCGGAGCGCGGTCGCCTGCCTTGCTGCCGTGTCGAGGCCCCGCGCTGGTGGTGGTGGTGACTAACCTTTATTTACTCCTTTTACAAAGCGGTGTTTGGACCGAGGCCCTATTGGCCCAGGCCCTCACAAATCAAGGAGCCCTAATGGCGTCTAACGCCGCTCCCGCCCTGGCGACCAAGGTCTTATGGGACTGTAGGTCATGCTGAGCAGCACCGCCTCCCAGGCCTCCCTGGCAGCCGCAATGCTGCGTGTATGCTTCTGGTGGTCGTCGCTGGTTTTGTGCGCCTTTTCTTTTGCTTTCCATGCTTGCTATGCGTACTCGTCTCAAGCTTCAATACAAGACGAATGCCGAATGCATAACCCCTTCCGCAGCCAAGCCAGCAGAAAACGAAAATCCGGTTTGTTCACGAACAAACAGCACCGACTGCAGCGCGTCGTGTGCTCTAAATGGGAAGCAGATGCATTGGAAAATTAAAACCACTTCTCACAGCATAATTGGGGAGCGATCCGGACAGAAGCAGCCACAAAATGAATGAGCCAATGAACGAAATACGGTCGGCGTGTGTATGTGGCGGCGAAAACCGGAAAACAGGAGGGGACCGGGGAAGAAACATGTAGCCAGTTATCAAGGAAACAACGGGAGACGCCGGGGGGCTAATAGGGGTGGGGCTTGAGTAAAACTGCCACAAGGTTGAACAAAAGGGTTATAAGAATATACGAAAGACGAATCAGAGAAAGCAAAAAAAAAAGGGTGGAGGGTAGGGTCAAAAAAAGTGCAATTTAGAAAAAATAAAGATTAAGACTAACGCGGACTCGAGTACAAAGCGCACACGGGATTAAAAAATAGCGATGCATTTGCATTATACTTCAGGTTACCCTGAATTCACTGTTCACAGAAATATAGGATGGACCTCGAATGAGCTAATCTGCTTTCTCTATGTATATAAATCGCTATCTATATCTGACTATAACAGCCCCATCGACAGTTATTAATAGTCTATGGGCTATCTTTGGCGATTGATGGCACAAGTCTTTATTAGGGATAATTCCCAGAGGGGTGTATGATGGTCAATGCTATTCAGATAATTTTGAAATGATAGGAGCAGAAGTGAACGAAATTCTTGTTTGGGGAAGGGGGCTCATTCAGTAAATATAGTGGACATAGAGAGAAAGAATCGCATCTAAAAACGGATATTGCTGTTTAGTGGGATGTTTTAGTCACCACGAAGGGAGATAGAATGGCGATACAGTTAGTTACACTTTTTCTTTGAGGATGGGAATTCTTTTCAAATTGAATTCAGTGACATGCACATGGAAGAACACGAAGCATATAAGTGGAACGCCCCCCAACACGCGTAATGACCTGTTAACAGTATATACCCGTAAGCATAGGCGCCGACATCGGGGAGGCTGCAGGGATCAAGGCCCCTTGGTCCCCTCTCGCCAAATATTGCAAGCCTTCACCCCTATTTTACTCATGCATAACACAGTTTTAGGCCTCGGCGGCTGCGTTTCGATGGAGGCGAAACGAAGTGGCGTCCGTGTGCTGTGCGATGTCAGCGCACGTTAAAGATCCCCAGGTGGTCGAAATTACTCCGTAGCCCTCCACTACGGCTCCTCTTTCTCTCTTTCCACTTTCATTCCCACCTTCCTCCCTTCCCTTACGGCGCGGTTCGGGTGTCCACAGAGCAAGTGTGACAGTTACTGCGCCTTTCCCTTCCTGTGAACCAATTTAAAAACATAAGTGCATTATTGAATAACCGCGTTATGCGTATTTTCATTGATACCGTTGCACGGTTGCACCAGCAAACGATGCACGATCAGTGAGAGTCGTGATGCATCGTTGAACAGCAGCGGTTAACGTAACCCACCATGCTTTGCAAGACCTGGCTCTGAAGAAAGGTTCGACACGGGTCACTGAACGAGAGGGCAAACCGGCTCTCCCAAGTCCAAAAGAGCCACCACTCACTTTTACTACTCTATGGCTTACTTGTTCGTTTAATAAGAGCGGTTGAAAAGACAGTCGAAGGCGAGGAGAGTACAGTGCTCTAGCGAGAAAGTGTTTGAAGAAATTACGAGGAACGGCGGGAGAGCATTTGCTTTGCCGCACCGCCATAGCTGCGCGGAAGTCGCACCCAGCCAACCGGCAAAATGGAACGGTTCCGGAGGTCGAATGGGCGTGGAACAGTGAACGAGGGAGAGATAGAGAGCCAGCTTTTGCTCTCTCCAATATTGCTACTGCTCGCTCCTGAGCGACCCAGACATAAGTGAGCCGGTGAACTGTTCAAATGAGCCGGCTCACTTCTGTGACCTGAGCTGTCCTGAGCCGCTGGCTAAAGTGAGCTGCAGTGGAGGCCGCGACATCTCAAGGGAATCTGGCCGACTTCCTCTAAGCCAGCGCAACCGATCCTTTGACTGGTCCCCTGTTTTTTGGGTGCAATAAGAGTTCTCCACCACCACTGCTTTGCCCATCTCTAACCTTGATTATCTTGTCCATTTTAGTAGTGGCATGGCCGCCTTGTCCCTCAGTGCATACATCCTATTTTTGCCTGTGCCTAATTTCTTTTTGACGCTTTCAGACTACGACCGTTCTTAAGAGCATGCGCTATTTTTCCAAACTTATACTTCCTTATGTCAGCCCCCTTACACCTATTCATTTGCTTTGATACCTCTGCCAGTTCTGTCCGGTGTGTTGGGTTGGAGACATTCATACTTTGGCGCTACTTAATCAAATCTTTCGTCTCCTTAGACAGTTTACCCGTATCCTCTCTAACAATTCTACCGTCTACTTCTACCGCGCACTCGGTAATGATGTCTCTGAAATTATTGTTAATTGCTTCTAGGCTAAGGTCAGCTTCATCGGTTAGCAAAGCGTATCTATTCTACAGCTAGAGCCTGAATTCTTCTGCTTTTTCCATTACCGTTATTTCGTTGATGAACTTCTTCCTCACTAATCTGTTCCGCTCCCTCTTCAAATCCAGATTAATTTGAGCCCTTA
>JAJIZL010000129.1:445489-469711 GCA_023969395.1 Amblyomma maculatum | reverse complement strand
ATACATACATACATACATACATACATACATACATACATACATACATAAGCTTTTCTTTCACACTTTCAGTTTACATTGGGTACGCAATCAATGCGCGATAGTTCTATTTTAACAAGCCATATAGCTCCACCGTACTACTTAGGTCGATTAAATTTCGCCTGCTAGTAATGTCTAGCGCCCACGCACCATATTCATGCGCATATCGTCTGGTAGTAAGAGCCAGTTACGGACATAAGCAGCGCCTGATGAGGGGCTGGTAATCTTAGTCCTTGACGTCTCCGTGAGTTATACATGCGTCTTGGGGATTCTTGCAATAACAGCAGAGTGCATGTATACTCTAAACGTCTGCGAAGCGGTAACTCCAGTCGACCTCACTTGGTAGCATGTAAAATTACGAAGAGGATATTGTGATGGGTGGAAAATACCGAATAACCTGCCTTCCGCCATGGCGTCTTGGTCACTATTAGCTCTGTGAAGATGTAAGCATTTTAAAGTCGCATCATCCAGCGCTGAAGACCAATATTTTACATGTATCCAAAGAGAGCGTCCTACCATGTTGAACTACAAATGGAGCGCTCGAGTGTCGTAATTTTGTTAGTCAGACAAAACAATGCCGTCCAAGATCCGCTTCTCATGCTCCCCAGTTTTCAATTCTACCCGTAAGAAGCCCATGAAATAATGATATATGTAGTTTCTCGGCAGCCTGAGCACGACAAAACAATGAATTGCGTAACGAAAAAGAGATACCAAGTTTGAAAGTCCGCAAGATTCCTTTAACGTACCTGGTCTTTGCTTAAGCTTGAAACCGCTGGTGCTGCAGTCTTCGAAGCCGTTGCATTAAATCTTTGCTGTGCAGTTGCGTAAACGCTGTCTTCGGCTCCTTTCGACGAGTCCGGGCCCAACGGTACAGGAGCGACCGCTTTAAGACTCATAACGGCTGAACTCTTCTTCTTCTTTAACTTTCTTTCAGTTTAGTGAAACTTGTATTTTTATCTTGTTTAAAGTACATAAGTAAATTCATCATTGCTTTCTCGTTATGGCCATTTTAACTATTATTATCGCCATCAAAATTAAGGTCCGCTTTTTATATCGCTGAACAAGAATTTTGCACGAAGCATTCTGGGCATCTGCTTTAATTTTTGCGGTAGATACCTGAGGCTTTCGTTACTTTTTATGGTGTGCAATCAGTATTGTATACGTTGGGGTGCAGAAAAGTTGACGAAATGGTAGAAAATTATTTCAGTGTAGTGGCTGCCATGAGTTAATTCTTAGATGACTGCCCCGATGCAGTTATAGAAATAGGTTCAGGATATGAGCCACTCTTAGAAACCGAGGCCGACAGTCTAGAGGTCCTGAGAATATTTCGCCCATAATCTGTCATTTATATTGTTGGAAAGAAAGTGTATTTTTTATATTGTTAAGGTTTTAAATATATAAGTCCAGAAATACAGAACTTTTCTTGGCTTTTTAGGCTCAAGAAATTTGAATGAATTATATTCCATTCTGTCACTACATCACACTTACACTCTATCAAAATAAAGAAGCAGCGTACATGTTCCCTACACCAATCAATCAGGTTCATGCAGTCTCCGCATGTAGTCTCAATTTTTGTTGCGAAGGGAAGGTAATGCAAAAGTGGCCTACATCGCCGGGGAATGGAACGGAGCAAGCAGTGCATTAAGTGTCTAAATGCCGCTACTGTGCCGCTTCGCCTGCTCTCTTGCTAACCACCACGATTTACCCTCTGCTCTTCCACTTTCCTTACTCTCCCTGTAACCACCTCTTCCTCTCCTCTCTCTGTCCTCTTCTTGCAGCCACTATGGTACATTATCTTCTCCACTTCCCTAATCCCGCCTTTCCCAGCGGCCGTGTTCTATCTCCGCAGAGCAGCCGAGAGGCCGAGAGGCTTCAGATGAAGCGGCTTCAACGCGTGAAGCTTTTTCTCCCCAATTGTGGGCTTCAGTTACCTCCTGCAGACTCGGCAAGGCCCTATGGTTTCATTGTGTTGCCCACATCATCGACCAAACGGGCTCTTTCATATCATTTGCCCCTGAGACGTCATCGACCGCTATGATGTTTTCGCCACAGAGCCAACATCTATTTCACCAATTTTTTCCGAAGTGTAGCTTCTAAACAAGAGTCGATGCAAATACTAAGCACATTGCACTTCCGGGGTAGGACAGTGAAGAGATTATTTATCGTCACGTGCTTTGGGGCGTCAAGAGCAGGAAAAAGAAGCTTGCGAGAGAAGAGGAGAAAACAGACGCTGTCGTGCCTTGAGGACTCGCAGTGCTTAGACTACAAATAAACACCCCTGTTATGTACTGAGTACGTAACAGTTGTGGTGGAGCTTGCTGGATGACTCAATACGGATCCCCGAGGTCTTCGCCGAAGCTGCCAACTCTCTAACTTACCACCTCTCAATCCAATATTGCTCAAACGGGGACGCTGGTCGGGACACACCGGCGATGAGCAACTGATGAGCATTACCGCGATGAGCATTACCGCGAGCGGCGCACCTTTGGTGGAAAATGTGACGAGGATTTAGACTAGTGGCTAACGAACTAAGAACGGTGAGCCGGTATGATCGTTGGGATTCGACAGCGAAACTATCGTTCCTTACTAGTAGATAATTTGAACTCTCCAGTTGACGTCGTCAGGCACTGCCGCATATTCGAATCCTTGAAATTACGCCGCATTGCATCTAACTTTGGGCGACTGGCCAACGTCACATCCGACGCGAGCGTTGATGTCAGTGCTCCGGAGTCGATGGCTGATCTGATACGCCGAACCGTGCGGGGAAAATTGCTGTGTAAAAAAGTGTCTACGTGCCGGGACGAACATCAGTATGACGGTTGCGCGCTGCAGCCAGAACCCGCGACCCCATCAACTTACTGGACTCCGGGTCTAATGGTTCCACTCTTTAAAAACCGCAGATAGTATGACCATTTATTCTCTTCCCAGCCACGGATGGGCCGACTATATATAACCACCTACACAAGCAAGGTGGCTCGTCAGCAACGCAGGCGTGACTACCACTGTCATCCAAAACAAGTTTGCACCCACTTCCTGCGACCCGTGTGTTATCTATAGCTGTGGTATGACCGGTCACAACTCATGGTATTGCCGTCGACGAGGCCCGCTGCCACAAAACCATCGCTCGCTGTCCAACGCTTCTGATCGTCTCAACACTGAATTTTATCTGACGCTGACTGGATACGTACGCCCAGTACAGGTGTAAAATGGACCGCTGCTTCGAACCGCAGTCTGACGCCGCCACCACAGAGATAGCGACGTCCTCGGCGCCGTTCTTCCCCTTCGGGAAAGTAGAAAGCGCAGCCGATGGGTATGCGATCGCCGGAAAATCAACGCTCCTAATACCTCTGCCTGTATTTATGTTAAAAAACAAACTCTGTATTCAGTGACGGCATCCAAACCATGCCATTAATTGACATTGGAGCAACAGTGTCTTTTATGAGTTTAGGATTTTTTGGGACATAAAGTTATGGTCAACGTGATTCAAGCTACGATATTCCGTGGTATTGGCGGTGAATTATTGGTGATTCTGGGTGTGCGCGGCGCAAACGTTATAACTGGCGGCCTAGCATTTCGAAACGAATTCACAATGTTGCCTCATTAAACACATGAAGTAAATCTAGATATAGACATTTTTGGACAGGTCTTGCTGAATAGTACGTTAATATCAGCGCTTGTAGAAGCCTCGTTGCTCGATTTGGGACCATTTTCTATGTCTGAAGTTACAGGTCTACCTGCGATGTGCGGGGAATTTATCCGAGTTGTTTTATCTACAAATTTGTGTAAGGATTTAAACAGTGTAGTGTAACTTACAACACTTACCTGTGCAAAGAAGAGTTTCGACCTTGGTGCCTCGTTGTATAGTTTCAGTGGCCAGTGGCCATACTTTGCTGTGGACTGGGAACTATTCAGACGAGCCAGCTGAGTTATCTCGTGGCATGAAACTCGCTCATTTCGTGGAAGGTGTGTCGAATTCCGTAGCGGAACTTAATGAATGTGCTCTTGATGAAACACACTCTTTTGCAGAGTCTCGAATCCAGGCAATGATAAACACGTCTTTGGCAACAAAGAAGCGTCGAATCTCGATTGATCTGCTTTCCAAGCATGTTTCCTTTTTCGACTTCGCCAGGAATCGCCAGCCACCGATTTCAACTTCTCACATCCTTCATTCGATTGATACTGGAACCTCTCACCCTAACAGGCATAAGCCCTACCGTGTGTCCCCGACTGAACGTCAGCTTATTGATGACTAAGTTCACGACATGCTGCAACGTGGCGCGACCCAGGAATCTTGAAGTCCTATGCTGCCTCGAGTTATCCGCGTTAAAAAGAAAGACAACACATGGTGCTTCTGTGTGGACTATCATCGGCTTAATGCCGTAACGAAAAAGATGTGTATCAGCTTCCACGTATTGACGATGCAATCGACTGTCTTCATTTGGTGTCACACTTCTCGGTAGACTTGAGATCGGGGTACAGGCAGATACCGATGAACCCGAGCGACAAATAAACGACGGCATTTGTGACACTCGACGTTCTTTTTGAGTACCGCGTAATACCCTTTCAATTATGCAATATGCCTGCAACCTTTGAACGATTCATAGACGTTATTCTGCGCGGACGAAGTGCAAAATTTGTGCTATTTGGATGATGTGATCTTCAGCAAGACCTTTCAGGGGCACAATAGACGCCTTGCCGTCGTTCTTGACCGCATTCAGGCAGCAGGCCTCGTCCTCAACTCTAAGATATACCACTTTAGCGAACGCCAGAGAATTTTCCTTGGCCACTTGGTCGATAAGGGTGGTGTTCAGCTGGATCCTAAAAAGACTGCGGCTATCCCCAGGCGTCGAAATCAGTAAAATTGCTTCGGAGCTTTCTACGACCGTTCCTATTTTCGGCGTTTTGTGCTCACATCTGCTGACACCGCACAAGGGTGCACCGTTCAGTTGGACTGTTGACTGCGATTCTTCCTTCCGCCACCTCACATTTCTTCTGACATCAAGATCTATTCTACACCACTTCTGCCCTTCTGCCCCCATCGAAGTTTACACCGACCGTAGTGGCGTGGGCGTTGGCGCTGTGCTCATCCAGCGCCATGACAGAGGTGAGCATGTGATAGCGTATGCTAGTCGCTCGTTGAACAAGTCGGAACGTAACTACATCATTACTGAACAAGTGGGCCTCGTAGTAGTTTTCGCGGTGCAACTATTTTGTTTCTACGTATATGGCAATGTTTATACCATCGTCACCGACCCCCATTTGCTCTTTTGGCTCGTAGATCTCCGTGACCCTTGAGGTCAAATTTCCTGATGGGCTTTAAGTTTGCAAAGTTTAACTTTGCTGTTAGCGGCCGTTAGCATGCTCACGCTGACTGTCTGTCACGCTTGCCGCTTTCGTCAACTGGTAGTGATGGCGACAACTTTGATGACTACCTGGCACCTACCTCAGCAACGTTTCCTGATTCTCAACTGTTCTAGGCAGAACAACGCAACGATTAGAGTTTGGCACCGCTTTTCTCTGCTACCCATGCTTCAAGAGATGCGCATTTTTGCGCTCATGCCGGAGTACTGTACAAGAAGAATTTAATCCCCGGAGATGAACGCTTTCTGCTCGTCATGCCGGAAAATCTGTATTTTGGTTCTTGAAATGACGCACGAATATGCCACGTCGGGCCACCTGGGTGTCGGCCGGACCTTATATCGCACACAGGAACGATTTTATAGGCCACAAATGCGCCAAGACATTCAGCGACACGTAGCCAATTGTGTTAAGTGCCGGCGATACAAGCTACCGACTTCCCGGCCACCAGGACCGCTGCACCCTATTGCGTCTCTTACCACACCCTTTGAGCAGGTTGGCATCGATCTCTTGAGTTCTTTTCCGTGGTCTTCGAGCGGTAACCGGTGAATAGTGGTATGTGTTGACCTACTCATTCGATATTCAGAAACAGCCGCCATACCCTCATTCACTGCTTTCGAAGTATTCCTTTTCTCCTGCGATTTTCGACCTGCTACATGGCCCTCTTCAAGTTCTGATCATGGACCGAGGGCGCCAAATTACAGCTGAGGTTATGAAGAACTCCTTCGACCCTGTGCTTGCGATTACCATGATTCAACACCGTACAACCCTCAAACGAACTGGCTTGTTGAATGCACCAACCGCACTCTAAGTGCTATGTTGGCGATGAATGTCGACTCTGATCAAAAGAACTGGGATGACGTCGTCCCTTTCATTACACGCACATATAAAACTGTGCAGCATGAGACGACTCGCTACAGCCCGTTTTACCTCCTTTATGCTCGAGTTCCCTGCAGCTGTCCTGATACCATTCTTCGTTTTTCCCTTCCCAAGCCTTCTATCGCCGCCAATCTATATCGAGCCGAGGAAGCTCGCTGCATTGCCCGCCTACGCATACTGAACTCACAGAAGCGTTCGAAGGAGTGTTATGACAACCGACGCCCACATTTTCCTATGTGTCCGGTAATTAGTTGTTGCTGAGGAGGCCGCTGCGCAAGCGCAGTTTACCCAGAACCTGCTCTTTCACTATACATGCGTTTCTGTCGTTGCGTCCCGCCTCAGTGATGTGAACTATGTGATATCATACCGCACTGAAAGTGGCCGATGCTGACGCAGTATCCGGGTGGTGCATGTCGCTCGGCTAAAAAGGTTAATTACATTCTCGGCAACTTACTTAAACGCTTGCCCTGGAAGCTTGGTCTGCGAAGGGGGAAGTGTCATGTTCTTTGGGGTGTCGTGAGCAGGAAGAAGAGGCTGGTGAGAGAAGAGGAGGAAACAGAAGGTGACGTGCTTTGAGGACTGGTGGTGCCTAGACTACAAGTAAACACCCCCGTTACGTACTGAGTACATAACCATATGTTGCGATAGCCACAATATCATAATCCTATTTAGTTTGCTGCGCATTGTCATGCACTTTCTTCGTCATTTCGGCGGAAAGTGTGAGCATCACTCGTTTCGATGACCACCGAAACTTCACTTTATCGCATTGTCTGTTAATAATAAGAAACATTTGGAATTTATTAATTGTGATTTGGTTTCCTTTCACGTTTAGAAATCAGCGCCTCTGAACAGCCGCGTTCATGCAGTATCTGTTTTTTCTTCCATTTCCATCTCCTCTTTCTCCAATTTTTTGTCTTTCTCTTTTTCTCTTCCTGTCTACCACGATCTTCAAGCTCCAATAAACTTCTTCTATTCATCCACCCTGCCGTGTCTCATCTGTCGGCTCTCGTCGTTTCTCCTGAGGTGTGCCATGAACGGCTCCTGTTTTCTTGAATAAAGCGAAGAATGTCGACATCTCCGCGTTATAATAAACACAAGACATAACATAACGTTCCATATCTCCGCACACATCTCATGCGGAATATGACGTAGACAATGCATGCCGGTCCTATGCATTCACGCAGCAATGCAAGTAGAGCCCGTGAAATGCAGTGTAGCTGAGTGGCTTGGGATCTCTTTAGTAGCTTGATCACATATAGCTTGCAGAGGTGAGGGATGATGAAAATGACTGAGCCCCGTTTCTCTTAAGTGTCCCTTTGCAACTTGAGAGGCTGATCTTGATGGATTGCCTGGCAGCGCTTAATGGGCTGGACAGTCGGCTACTTCACTACATATTTCACCAAGGCATGCAGGCATTCATAGGACACAATATGCCTTTGCTTTACATATTGTTACGGGGCGACAAGCCGATGAAGACAGGAGACAGAACATGATCGATAGCGATGGTAGATGACGTTTTAATGAATGATGGCGGACTTAGCGCGAGCGCGCCTGCCCACGCCATTGTCTGCTTCTTCTTCTTCACCCGTAACACTACCCGGGGCCACCGAGCGATCGTCCCGATCGGCGGACGAAGAAGTCAAAGTTGATCAGATTTATGACATGACGGTGATCTTGTGTGGACCGGTGAAGAAAGAAAAGAAAAAAGGTAACGGCTTGCCGCCATGATGACCAGTGAAGCCTGGCCCAGGAAGCTTTCGTTGAACCGGGCGCCAGGATTTGATGGCTCGGTCTTAGGTACGCATCAAACGGCACAGGCGGGGGCGAGCTCTTCACGTGTAGTGTTGTATTGGGTCAGTGGGTTCATCTGGTCGGCGTTTCGGGTCGGTCGGATCCTTCGGTCAGGTCTTTCATGCACTGTGTCTTGTGATGTGTCGTTGCACGTGTTCGTGGCGTCTTAGGTGGGTGGGATCTTAACGTTGGGCTGCTTGTGTTTCTTCGTGTTTTTTGGTCAGGGCGATGGACTGGGCAGGGGTGGAGAATGGCGATGTGGCGTCGGGTCCAGCAGGCTGGGGAACAGCCAGGTGATGCGTCGTCCCAGGAACCCGTTGCCGACGGCGCAAGATGACACAGGGCGCCAGAGCTCCGGGCCAGAATGACGAGTGTTGATGATGTACCCCGCACCTCCAACCAAATGTTACGAGGCGGCAAGCCGATGAAGACAGGAGACAGAACATGATCGATGGCGATGGTAGACGACGTTTTAATGAATTATGGCGGACCTAGCGCGAGCGCGCCTTCCCACGCCATTGTCCACTTCTTCTTCGCCCGTAACAATAATATGCACCAAGCATAGAGCAAGAGACACTGCATCAGCGGAGAACCCGCGCTCTACCATTTGTTGAAGAGCGATGCAACGCTTTGCCGCCACAGATCGTGGTGTAGAGCGTGTGTGAGGAAAAGACACCATATAATAGTGGCTTAGAATTTACCATGGTCGTTTCAACCTCTTGTTTGCATACTCAGACCTTTTGCGAGCCCCTGAAAAGCGCTCCCCCAACTATCGTCTCTCCTAGGCCGCCAAGTTGCATTTATAATCTCTGTGAACCGACAAGTCTACAAACTTTTGGTTGTGATGAATGAAGTGTTTATTTGTTCAGTGCCGACCGAAGAACTGCAATCCCTTTCTGTGTGAGATTTCGGGACGTTCAAGCTGCTACACCAAGGGAGAAATAAAGCTAATTGGTACATTATGAGACTAATCACCAGTGTCTCGTGAAGTCCTACCATTGAGGAAGTATGGTTTACCAATTGCTCACTTGCGATACTACTGGTCACATTGAGACGCAAATAAAAAGATGAGACAATCGCTGTCACCGTTTGTCGTCAATGCAGATGAGAGGCGATAACAACGACCAAAAAGCCCATCTGACTACTTTGCAAATGCAAGATTGTTCAAGGGCTACCTTCAACAGCGTGGGATGTCTTCCTATACCTGGAAACAGAAACAAGCCAAATTTTTGCTTTCATAGAGACATTCCCACATATTGGAAATAGCCTTGTACCGAAAGCACAGCTTGTCGAACTATCAGGGTTAATCGCTTGTGTTGGTAGCCTGTAATCCAAACACAAATATCGTCTCCATATGCCAACATAAGAACATGCCTGCAGTTGGTTTGCATTGAATTAGCAGATACTACGACTTTGATAAGTGTAGGAGAAATAACATTTGTCTGAGACACACCTTGCACCCCTTTCGGTGGTAATGGTACTTCTTAGCCGTACTGAAATCGCATGGTCAGTGACGAAGGAGGGAATGAACGTTAGTATATGGCCCTCTATGCCATGTCGTGCAAACTGTTAGAACTGAGCTCTGAATAACACTGTCATAAGCATTTACAACTTCAGGGAACATGGCTAAGGTAAAAAGGCGGAAAGCTTTCTGATGTTCAATGTTCAAGTCTTAGAAAACCGACAATTTTACGCAATTAATACTCGGGTGTAATTCTGTCATAGCCGTTGGCGTTACAGAGCTGTCCTTGAACCACCACGATGGGCTTTGCCTTACTAGCTGTCGTCCCCATCAGCTTAGCCGCACAGGACGCCAGTGACTGGAAGATATGAGGCTAGGACTGACAAGTCTTTGCAGGGCTTCAACATTGGAACATAGTTTATGTAGAGCTTCCATATTCAATAGACACGTGAGTGGGTAAACGATGTCTGCAAACCTTGGTATAAGGCGTCAAAAGCACGAGCATAGTCCTAAAGAGCTTTGCAGCTATTTGGGACACCATAAAACTTATGACAGCTTCAATTTTTCTGGGATCTGGTCGAACACCTTCTTTATCCTGTAAGTGACCGAGAACAATTGTTTCACGATCCCAGAAATGACATTTATTTTCATTCAGTACAACACTAGCTAGTTCCATGCAATCAAGCACGATACCCAGACAGCTGTTGTACTCATAAAATGTTTTGCCAAATATTATAACGTCGTCCAAATAACAAACAAATTTGTCACTTTATTCCACGCAAGAGTTTATCCATGAACCGCTCGAATGTGACAGGCGCATTGCATATTCCAAGAGGCATAAAGTTAAATTCGTAAAGTCCGTCTGGTGCTAAGAATGTCGTTTTTTCTTTATCTGCAGTGTGCATGGGGATTTACCAAACGCGGATCTGAAGTCAACAGAATAAAACTATGAAGCTCAGTGTAGACAGTAAATTGCGTCATTTGTACGTGGAAGCGAGTAGACATCTTTCTTCGTTATTGCATTTAGGCGGCGGTAGTCAAAACAAAACCTCCATGTGTCATCTTTCTAACAAAAATAACTGGAGCTGATCAAGGACTAGAAGATTCTCGAGAAATGCCGCGCTTTAGCATCTCTTGATCTCGTTCATCTATTACCTTACCTTCAGTTGCTAAGACTCGATAGGGCTTCTGACATGTCGGAGGTGCAGACCCAGTGTTGCGCGCGTGATGAATAAGACTGATAAGCAGAGGGTGTTGAGTCATCCTTGGCAAAGTCGAGAACTGTCACGTTTTTCAGAAGTATAGTTCCACTAGAATACGGCGCTCAGACTTATTAGTCATAGCCGTAACTTTCGTCTCCACACCTGGTTGTACGTGCTGCTCAATGACAGAACTGTTTAACGCCGTGACGGAACCTGGTACGCCTCCTCGAAACGGGTGAGCTTTAGGCCCCAAGGCAACACAGTTGGCTCTTCAAGTGACTTACGGTCCACAGTTCGGTGCGGCCTCTAGTTACAGGAACGACGCAACGAGGCAAAAGGATGCTCTTCTTAGAGCAGGTGAGTGTCGTAGGCTCTACTATAGCTTCAAAAGATTCGTACAGGCGGCAAATAGAGAACACCAGCACGAATGATGCAGATAAAGCTGGCCCAACTGTGTCTTCTTCTACCTCAAATGCTCCAAAATCAGGTGTCGAGTGATCCACAAGAGCCGAAAGTGGTGAAGAATTGAACGCAATCTCTCCCGTACGAGTTGCACCACACTGTTGCAGAAAATCAGTCCCAAGAATCACATCGTGCGTTGACCGAGGCAGTACTGCGAATTCTGTTCTAAACTTGAGGCCACCAATAACATCATCTGAAGCACACACATCAAATGGAACTAAAGGTTCACCTCGGAATAGCACTGCACGGTCACCCCTAAACATTACTGTCTTACCTAAACGGTTTTAAAACTCAAACTCATTACAGATATTGTAGCAGCAGTGCCCATAAGAGCCATCGTTTTCACACCATCAATAAACACTTCCAATATGTTCTTTAAAATAAACACGAGCACCGCAATGCCACACCTGTAGCACACAGGTTGAGGGCGCCAGCGATCAGTATAAGAGTCTTGACTGACAAATTCGCGACGTTGGTTGTAGCTAGGCTCTCGCTGCTGACGAACCACGTTTGCAGAGTAGGCGGGCCTCCTTTCCGTCGGCTGGTGGGCATAACGTTGAGTAGAGCTGCTCCGATCATTCATATTCGAAGCGCCGCTAGGGTGAACCCACGGAGGGGGTTGGGCGGCTATATCACCGTGCGGTGCACAACTGTGCTGCCCACATTCTTCACCGCAGATAGTGTCCGTGTATCTCGACAATTCCTCGCACACAATCTCTCGTATAATGTCAGCCATAGAAAGTCAAGGACAGGCTTCAACACTGGCTAAAGAGGTGACATACATTGGCCAGTAAAACTTCCGAGTTCACGCGTTCATTTGGGATAATTTGAGAACTTCTGGCTTTCTCACGATCCCTCCATTCTTTGCGAGGGTGCTGCTTCATAAAAAAGCCAGCATCTTTTCCATTATTCCAGCAATAGTATCGTTAGCTTCACAAGTGATAAGCGTAAATTAAAATGCGTACGCCGTTTTTTCTGCCAATCACAGAACGTTTAGCGCCAGCTCAATGGATGAAATCTCGCTCGCTGAAATTTCTGCTCCGCACATCATGAGAAGGATTACTCGAATCTTTGACCATTCAAATCTTGAATAAGGAAGATTCTCTGAGCTTATGTTTCGGGAAGCAATGGGAGCTAGCGCCAGGTTCCCTCGCTTACGTACGGTTACAGAGTAATAACGAATCGTAACAACAACCTAAATAAACTTCGGCCGCCTCAGTAACAATGCAACATCAAAACGTGCAAGCCTCGCACTATATATCAACCATAGCTTTTAAAACGCGCAAATTCAGTCGAGCGTCTGCTTCAGTAGCAGTAAGAGGATTCACGTGATCCCACTTGTCCCCCTAGGCTGACCTAGCGCGTTGTAATTGTACCCATGTAGCTGTTGCTTTCGCAACTCAACTAGCTAGTTTAACTGAAGCTAAATCCCTGCCAAATTTTTTTTTTTCTCGCAATATTAATAGGCTGTCGAAAACGAAATCTCAAACATGAATGCTTCTTGTGAAATGCCGACCCATACGGTTGGAGCTGCTGAAACCCGGTTCGATGCCTGTGTTCTAAATGCTAGTTCGACTGCTGAAGCGTCGCTGGAAATAATAATTTTCTTTACTACGAAACAGTTCGTTGAGAGTAAAGAAGTTTCATGATCGAGTGGTCCATTTACTAAAACGCCTCACTGATTTATTACTAAGTGCCACCCGCTGTGCCTTCGTTGAGATCAAAGTAATATAGGCCTAGCTACGATTAGGGAGAAGCAACAGCCAGAGTTCCGTCGTCCTTCGCTCTCGTGGTCGTCGTTGCTGTAAGCTTGTGGCATCCGGTGCACCCTGGAAGCATTGTGAGCTTATCGTCTACTTTCATGATGAGGCTAGTGCCAGACTTGGGCCTGACAACGAGCAGCGTAAAATGTTCTGCTAAGACGGCTGGGGTATTGGGTGCCTCGATGTAGTACGCCGCGCCCTGTTCACTACGCGCCAGTGCGCTGTCGGGCGACACCCGAAAATCGTACAAAAACGCCATTGGACGGCATTATATACATGCGCATTTTATGCTTTACTTTTGAGACATGTTTTAGTGCCCACTGTGTAGGCTGTTCGAGCGGGTCAGCTCGCGCGCCTTTCGTACTCGGGCGCCGACGTTCAGCTGATTCCCGCCTACAGAGCCGCTATTCCTTAGGTTAAAAGCGCTAACGAAGATCGACGAAAAGCTCAGTTTGCGGTGACGTCCGCAAGCAGCATGACTGCTGTTTGGCCGACATTACCGCGGCTTCACATAACCGCGATTGACGCTGCTCATGCACAGAACATGCCGCAGACGACTCAGCATCGGCCTATGTCGTCACCGACTGCGCCGGTTGCCACCTCAGCAAGCTGTTCATGGAGAAACAAAAATACTATTGGTAAAGTTATCTACAGCTTCGATGCAGCTGAAACGTTTAGGTCTAGTTTCTTGGCACATCAGGAATAAGATGCAATGAACAGTTCATATTGCAAAATTGGTGTCATGACCCCTTTAAGTGTTGCAAGGGTTTCAAATGGCTTCAAAGGGCGAGACTCGTCAGCGAGACTACCAATGGTTTGTCATATTCTCGCCATCTGAGAGAATACAGTAAAACTAGTACAAAACGAGGTCCATTGTGACGTGTAAGGATTGTTCGCATGTCGTCGAACGGCAGAAATGAAACTATTCTAGGCTATCTTTAATGTTCTGTCTTCCTCCTTCCACATGGATTGTCATTCTTTTGTTGTGCGCGCGGCGTAAATATTCGTGAATTTTGTATTCGGTGCCGAAAAGTGATCAGATTAACTGGACCGACGTAGTTTCTGTTATCTTGGTACAAATTATTTTGTCAATAATGTCATCGTAGACACATAAAACCCATGCTAGGTGCACTCTGTACTTCTTCCAGTTGGCAACATGGCTGATATTAGAACCATGAAATCTCTTCTTTTGTAGGAAGTTCCGCATTTTCGACAACCAGCAGAAGCTGATGGCCAGTCTCTTGCCTTCTCTGGAAGGGACGCTAAGTCCACGTCTGCTGTACCCGCAGCAGGGGCATAAGGTCTCTCCAGGAGAAGGCTGGTTTCTTTTTGAACCAAATAAATGTTTTACATAATCATCACCATGTTTTTAATCCTTGCGTGCTGACTCTATGCAAAGGTGTCCTGCACAGTCTATTGTAATCACGCACTCTCATTCCAACCAATCATTTAAGGCGCCGTGGTGGGCGAACATCGGCGAAGACGAGACAGAAGGAACAACAACAACGACCGGTTACAATGGAAACTATACAAAATTGCACCCTCTCCCGCCGGAAGTATGATCTCAGAGAAGAAATTGTCTGGAAGTTCCTCTTGCTCGCTTAGAAGTGCCTCTTTAAAATTCCTGTCCTCCTCTACTTTTCTTAAATCGTCAAAGAGAGAGCCCTGAAACCAGCGTGTGATTTTTTAAACAGCTATAATATTGTGACCGAGGGATTTGCTTGTTAATACTTCTTTGTTTTGTCTAATTGCAAGTTATATTTGCATTTTTTATTTTATTTTAATTTCTTGCTATTCGTACCAATTAAATTAATTTTTTCCAAAATGTTTTTGCCAACCCTAAATCGTAATTTATATGTTATATTATACAGTGTTAGTCAGGATCATGCATAGAATTCTTGTGCTTGTACTGAACCCTGCCCAATTCTCCATTTCGCTTATGGGCCATATGAAGAGTGGTGAGAAGAAGAAGACCGGTTAGCTGTAGTGGAAAACTAGCCCTCGCTAGCGAATAAATCTTTGCCGACCATGTTGAAGCCATCCGAGAGCGGAAGGAGCATGCCCTTTCTCAAGGTTCCGAAGGTGCTGCTCTGCTTTCAGCGGCTCAGACCCCGACTTGGCTGCGGGTGTGTACTGCTGGTGCTGTGTGCAACGTGTTTCGTGGCCTCTATCGGCTTCAACAGGGGCCTCGCTGCGTGGTTGTCCAGTGAGCCTCCCGTTTTATGTGTGCTGATTCGCTATTCACTAACAGGATACCACTGTATCTCTATCAAGAGTTTTGCTTGATGGAAAAAATGCTTCTTTACGCCACCCGAATAACACCGTTTTTTTCAATGAGTTGAATAATTCTGTGCACCGAAGACACTGATCTGACATGTGTTGCATATTCCTTGAGACCAGTTCTGTTCTCGTGAGCGCAGCGAACATCGAGGCGGCAAAGCCAGTGGAAGGTAAAAATTAGAAGCTGCCACGTGAGGAGGAATATTGAAGCATTCATGCGAATAACGCATAAGCAACTGGCATATGCTTAAAAAGCGATTTATTTATGCTCTTGCTTATGCCTCCCGAGCACTAGTTGCAGCTGGTCATAGCGTATCCGTGACCATCAACGCGGGCCTTGTAGCATGGATTAGGTCTGTGCGCTGCTTCAGCGAAATAGTCATTTTAGTCATTGGCAATCAGAGAAAACAGACGGACATTATGCGCGTGGGGTATTCCTACTAGAGTAGGATGGTCTACTTTGTGATGGTTCAGAATTTTGATTACATTACTTTGAATCAGCGAGGTAGGAAATTTATTAAACGGGCCTATTCTGGTTGTCGGTTTGGTTTGGTTTGTGGGGTTTAACGTCCCAGAGCGACTCAGGCTATGAGAGACGCCGTAGTGGAGGACTCCGGAAATTTCGACCACCTGGGGTTCTTTAACGTGCACTGGAATCGCACAGAACACGGGTGCGTTACTTTTCGCCTGCATCGAAAAGCAGCCAAGGCCGGGATTCAATACCGCGTCCTTGGGAACAATGGGCGAGTGCCGTAACCACTGCGCCACCTCGGCGGGGCTATTCTGGTTATCGTTCGGAATGAAAGGAAAACTGGAAGGCATGATACTGAACTCTCTTGGCTTGCTTTCGAAACAAAATCCATGACCAAAATTCTTACCACGGCCTGATTTCGGATATATTGGCGTTAGAAAGTTCTGATAAATAAGGGTCCCAAACTACGCACCAGTTTTCTAATCATAGATACGCGAGTGATGAATGATTGGGCCAGTTCACAATGGAAGGGGTTGTCGCGCGCTATGACATGGACACCAAAAACACAGTTAGCATATTTACTAACGTTTTAAGGCTTGTCAGCGATCCGCCCATCTTAAAATGGCAAAACCATCACAGTATAGGACACCGGAAAGAAAACTGAATGACTATAAAGATGTCTTTTCTTTCTGTTTCCTTGGAATTTCCATGACAAAAACACAATTATTCTTACCATTTTTATTCTTACATATGCAGAATTCCCTCCCTATAGTCATCAGTAGACGTTTCTTTGACAGGGACTATCTAGAAGATCCCAGCAGCGACATCTTTTTTCGGTGGCCGTGAAAAGCGAGCCGCCCTTGTGCTGTGCGATGTCAGTGCTCGTTAAACACCAGGGGCGTCGACATTTCCAGAGCCCTCCACTACAGTGTCTCTTATATTCTGATTTACTTTGATACGTCTAACCCCATAAACCAACCAAACCAACCGATCTTTTAGAGGGCGTATGATTATCGCAATTATATCGCAGCTTTCAAGATAATGAGTGTTGACACTGAAGTCCTAATGCATTTGTTTATGAACCCTGCCACTCCAGCTTTACAATCACCAGGCAACGCGCACATTCCAATGACGTGTGGCCGAGCTTTCTTTGACGCTGCTTCGAATTATAATGGCTAGGTCATACTTGAACATTTGGCGGCAAAAGCGAGTGAAATTCGCTGCCGACATGCTTCTTTTGTTAACACTGCCCGGCCAACACATCGCCGCCGTTGCCGCTTCGACTGTGAGCTCCCGTTCCTTGCCTGGCTAAATAACCATCTAACATTCTATGTTGGAGAGAAAACGGTGAATGGAAACCACTGAGGGTCTACAACAGGGCTACCGGTGCACTGCTTCCAAGTACCTTGGAGTAGGGCTAAAATAATCATATTACGGAGACATGCATCCCTCCAGTAGCCCTAGTACAGTCGGGGCAGGGCATCTGACTTGGGGGACGGGGATCCTCAAAGTGGCTCAGCAACCTGTCTCTGGTAACGGAGACCCGGCGAACGTGATGTGGTTTGTGAATGCGCTTGAAGGCTGCGGGCCGTGCATTTCGGCTAAGGCCAGTGCTCGCCCTCTACTGAGGCCCAGAAGGGAGCTCGACTCGATCGAGATCATTTGAGAAAACCCCCAAGCTGCCCCGATCCCTCCTCACTTCTCATAACCCCTATCCTACATCCAATTTCTCTTTCCATCCCCTCCTTCTACTTCCTAGAAAAGATTACGGGGAATAACCGCAGGCACGCTATCCGGCTGTGGGCGGCTATGTAGAATTTCACACGTTTTTTTTTTAGCCTTCAGGTTCTTTCACCTACAGGTGCAAAACACAGACCAAGCTTGTCCTTCGGAACCAAATATTATATGTTCGATTGGATTGAGCCTGTTATATCTAGTGGCACGAGCACAGGCTTATTATTCCACTTTTCTTTTGGTTGTCACACCATACTTGATGTGAGCTCTTGTTAACAACAACGTGACCAGTTGACTGAAGCTACTTAAGCCACCAAATAGCATCCAGCTATGCTAACACCGAAGCGAGATTTCCTTATCATTCAATTCTTAACTAAAGGCTAGCACATCTAGCACATGTACTGTGGCAACATGAGCTTGAACATGCTTCTCACAGACGCAGTAAACAAAATGGGCCACAATTACCGCTCATGTAAAAGTAGCATTCATCTTGTGACAAATGCCATGCGAAAGCCTTTACTGGCTTATACTCGCGGCCACGAGAAGTGTCACACTTTTTTGTGAAATTCCGCGGGATACCGCGAGATTGTGACATCATCATCTGCCATCGTCATCGGCCAGTCTACTGTGAGGAAGATAGTCAAAAATAAATGAATAAATATATCCTGTCTCCACATGGAATCGAACCTCCATTCCTTGGACCCCCCGCCGAGCGTTTCAACCAACTTCGGCACGCCCGGGATCATGAAATGGACATCATATTTCTCCTTGTCTACCTTGAGGATGATAGTAGGCGGATTCCGTGAGTGGCAGATACTGCGCCTTTCCTTTCTTGTAAACCAATTATAGAACGCCGGTGAATATTGATGCGGTCAACCGAACGCTGGTTGTGTCCGACAAGGGGCGCGCGATGTACCGTGCGCACTAGCAACGCTTAGGCTTTCGCATTTGTGCAGTGTAGATTCCAGAGCGTGCTCTCGTTTTTTTTTCCCCTTTTTTTGCGCTGACGCTTGTAATAAAGCACACTAGCCAACGCGCCACCGCTGTCAGCCGATGAGGGATGCTTCTGGATGGACGATGCCGCGGCATCACAACTTCCTCTCCGTCCTATTAACTGATTGAAAGCGAATTTTTGCGGTGGACGAAATGGGTGCAGGGCCGAATTGGCTTCCCATCGAGATTTCCGGTGGATTTCGTTCGATCTCATCGCCGCATCCTCAAGTGTGAACGAGCCATAAGGCTAGTGGACAATATTCCTAGGTACTTGTGCGGCATATGCTGACGCAAGCGTCAAATATTCCGATGCGTATTGAAATTGGTCTTCCACTGGCATCAAGCAGATATACGACAGCCATAAAACCCAGTCGGAAGCGTTACCTATGGTTAAAACGTTAATAGCGAAACGCCGGGAGCCTTCTTAGCGCGATTTGCGATATCATCATTATCAGCCGGACTACACCAACCGCAAGGCGAATGCCCTTTACACATTCCTCCAATTAACCCCTCCTATGGTAGCTTCATCACTTCACCCCAGCGATTTTCTTAACCTCATCCTCCCACCTGGCTGTCTGCCGCCCCTGCTCCGCTTTCTTTCGCTTGGAATGCAATTTCTTACCCTAAGCGATCATCGGTTATAGTCTCTTCACACCACATGCCCTGCCGATGATCATTTCTCCTTCTTAATTTCCACTATAATATGTCATTAAGTTGAGTTATTTTTTATTCACTCTGTACGCTTCCCATCTCCTAGTTACATATAACCTTTTCCGTTCCATAGCTATCTGCATTGTATACTTAACTTAAATTCAACCCTTTTCTTTAGCCTCAACGTTTCAGCCCTATAGGTGAGTTCTGGTAAAATGCATCTTTTATACATTTTGCTCTAGAGCGATAAAGGTACTCAGCTAGGCATAATCTGTTAGTACTTGCCAAATGCGTGCATGTGCGATATACTGGTCGTTTTATTGGAGGTTTATGATAGGGAAAAAAATAACTTTCATAAACATTTTCACTTGTATAAATTCATTTGTCCAAAATATCTGGACATGATGAACGCTCAGTAAACTGCACAACACGTTTTTGTTTTCGTTTCCCGTATATAATCGCGTCAAATAATCAATCAGTCAGTCTTTCATCCGTTTTATTGAAGTAGGCCAGCATACTCAGGCGAGCTGTAAAGAAATAATTTTTTGCGCAGTCTGGCGCAGGAATGGAAGATTTTGGGGATTCACAACGCCTGAAATAGTTTTTGAAACATTTGTTCCTGAAACATTTGAAACAAATGCATCATGAATTACATAAAACATTTCAGTAACAATAGGTTTTCCTTCCTACACTCTTTGTTGCAGAAACCGTTGTACACAAGGAAGCTCATCATAGTGCTGGCCGGGATCTGACGGCTCGAAGCACAGCTCCCCATGTGAGTTTTAGTGTTATTTCTGTTTAATTCTACAGCTTCATTACTAGTATAATATGAACACGGAGACAGGAATAAATATAACCGCGTCCTTCTCAGCACACCTGTAATACTGGTGTTTCTTTTCTGCTTGAATATCACCGGTCCCAGAGCAACGGCACTCTAGGGACAAGGTGACAGACAAGAAAGGCGCTATATTCCACAGAAATCTTCCTCAAGCGCGGCGTCTCGCAGACGTTCGCACATCAGGACGCATGACGTTGCGGAACAACGAATTTGATATTAACCTTCAGAATTTTCATAACCAGCAACTGAGACGTCACTAAACCATTGAAGCGAAGACTAAGAACTAGCAAACATTTCCTAGAGGGAGCCGATAGATGATAGAGTTGAAACGTCAGGGATTAAGGGGACGAACTTGGAGTGCAACAGCGAAGAGAAAAGCAAACTAGATATTATTGTCGCTACGTTTGAACCGCTGGAAATATTTTGTGTTCTGACTTGGTTGCTTCATCGACCAGAAACATCGGTTTGTATGGAGCGACAAGTTTGAAGTTCTGGAGCACGTAGCAAACCTAAGAGGAAAAGCATGCTATTTACAGACGAATGCACACGTGAACGCAATACGTAAACATAAAACTAGGCTCTTCATGAAGAAGCTTGTTAACAACATTAGAGTAAACTGAGACAGCTAAAGCATAACTGGAAGTACGTAAGATCGGTTTGGTTTGTGGGGTTTAACGTCCCAAAGCAACTCAGGCTATGAGAGACGCCGTAGTGGAGGACTCCAAAAATTTCGACCACCTGGGGTTCTTTAACGTGCACTGACATCGCACAGCACACGGGTGCCTTGCTCTTCGCCCCGATCGAAAAGCAGCCGCTGAGGCTGGGATACGATCCCGCATCCTTTGGAACAGTAGTCAAGCGCCGTAACCACTGCGCCACCACGGCAGAGTTACTTGTAACATACATATCGGAATTTCGGTGTCCTAATTCTTGCTATTAAAAGGTTGGTTGGTTGGTTTGTGGAGTTTAACGTCCCAAAGCAACTTAGGCTATGAGAGACGCCGTAGTGGAGGACTCCGGAAATTTCGACCACCTGGGGTTCTTTAACGTGCACTGACAACGCACAGCACACGGGCGCCTTGCTTTTCGCCTCCATCGAAAAGCTGCCGCCGAGGCCGGGATTTGCAGCGCAAAAGGACGACACAGAGAACAAGAAGCACCAGACGGCGCTACTTCCTATGCTTCTCGCTCTATATGTCGTCCTTTAGCGCTGCAAATCCTTTTAATAACTATGAACCAACAAGCCCAGCTTGGAGTTTTGCTAATTTTTGCTCTTCTACGATAATACAATTTCTTTGCGCTGCCTTAAAGTGCGACCTCATATTGAAAGATTGTAGTAAATATGACACATCCCGAAACTCGTTCACGTCACAGGCAGCTATAGAGGGCTATCTTAACTATGTTATTTTTTCAAGCCTTGCGTGTAGGCCCGTAAACAGACATCGCCACGTTTCAAGGATTTCGTCTTCTCACTTCTGAAAGTAGGCGAATGTTTCTGTGCCAAATTCAAAAATAAATTTTAGGTCATTTTCCTTTCAAATTATGTTTTCTACCGTTGCATTACTATTTTTCTCTGATATAGTGTGGTACTGGTCCTCTGCTGTAAAAGGTGGCAGTTTACCATCCTGTATTTGTCACCAAGAACTGCCAATTTGCTATCGGTTAGCCAGAAAACGTGCACAGAGATTTGCTTGTATAAAGAAGTAAATATTTTGTGTATACAGCGTGAAACACAGTGAACAAGAAAGAAGACGGTACGCCCCGTCTTCTTTTCTGCCCGCTGTTACTCGTGCTGTTTCCACGAAACGTCATGCCAACTAGCTGGGCTTTCCGTGTTACTGCAATACTTTAAAAACCTTTTCCTAATATTACGGCATCGTTCTTTATCTTACGTAAGAAATTTGGCGGCACAAAGCATGGTTTGTGTATTTACAGTAGGATAAGCTGCATCTTAACCTTCATTGTAGTCAGGCGGATAATGACATTTGTCGTCACGCTTATGAATTGTTTCCCCTTTCTATTAGGGCGTCTAAATGAGAAATACAGATGTACCCAACCCATTCGCATAATGTAAAAACTAACTTCCAGTATAAAACAGCAGGGATGTTTAGACTCACCGTTTTCAGAAGCATCAAAGAACCTGAGCAACGCCTAAAAGCGCCAAAGTACGCTGAATATGAATAATCCAAATGTGGAGTGTTGCTAGATTTCATGCAATGTTTTTTTTTTTTTTCCTGGGTGTAAATACTACTTAGTCTGCAGCTGTATGTGACTGCATGCAGTTTATTCACCTTTTTCGGTTGAAGTACAATTGTGAAAATTCAATTGAAGAAAACTGATTTAAATTTTATTGCTTGTTTCGCGGCCTGAAATAAAATGTGCGACCCGTGTAATATACGTATATCTTACGGATACAACGCTTTAGTTGACGTTGCTTCTACTTCGTTAGCTGGTTCGACAAGCAGGGTCTTTGGTGCAACGTTTTGACATTCTACAGTTGTAAAATAATCATCAGCCGTGAACGACGACTTTTTAAGTGTATCGCTAATTGGTTGCTTGGCTCTGCAGTTTAATGCTAGGAAAACAGACCACGTCTATGTTCCCGGGGTCAAGAAAATCGCCGACAAGAGGCGTCATCGCAAGGCTCCGCACTGGGAACGTGTACAGCTCGCCACAGCGGAAGGACCGGACGAAATTGAGGAACCAGTCGGAAGGCGTGGCGACTTTGGTGACGCCGAGGAACCCGAGGAGTCGCCATTTGCGTTGTCAAGAAAGTCACTGCATGGGAAAACCCGTGTTGCGGATCACCAATCACACAATGTACAAGAGATACTGCCTGAGACCTCATCCGACCAGGAGACGGAGATGTCTACGAGTAAGCATGCTTCTTTTATGGTGATTGTGCAAACTGTGCAGCTAAAGAGGTAAACAGGGCAGCGCTATCCTTCAGGCAGATGAAGATTTGAAGAGTGTATGTTACTTTCAAGCAAAACAAACAAATTTTCTACTAAGACTGAAGAAATGTGATAGGCCACCACTTGGCGGCAGATTTATTGCGCGCTTCTAGTTGCATCTCCGTTAAAACACCAGAAAGGTTTAGAAGCACGCTATGAAAATGCGAAGACATACCCCGCATTAATAGAAGAAATTTCCCTTAGCCGCATGCAACAGTTGGTCACGTATTTTTATCGAACAAGCTGCATCTTTCGATGTAATAGAGTTGAACAAAGGATTTCTACTCCCCTCTCCCCTCAATTAAAACTGGTATAAATATTCGCACCTGTTTTCTTTCTGCCTTCATAAACGGCGAGCGTGGTGTGTTTGCTGGCTTTTCATTTATTATACGTTGCGCATCACAGATTACCTGTGTAATTCCTTTCGAGTGCAGGTAGATTTGGCAACCTTGTTAGCAGTTCAAAACCGATAAAGATATTTAATAGGCTTGTAAGGAATAGTTTTCGAGTGTCGGTACGCCTGATGAGTGAGAGTATTTCACCTATCATCACCTCCCCCCCCCCCCCCCTCCGCAAGAAGTTGACATCCAGCTTCCTTAGTACACACACAAAAAAAAAAGGCGGATGAAATGATGCTCTTCTTCCCTCATAAGCTTCTATGTACTCGAAAGGGAAACAAAAAATAAATCTGCTTGGTATCGCGCAACACCCGCGAATATCGCATTCGTCGCGTCCGGGCTTGTTTACTTAACCTTTGATCGCACCGGCATGCAAGCTCGTTGAAATTTCTGATTGCGGAGCTTCTACCTGTGTCGTTGCGAGCGCATTATGGACGTGGTCCTGGCGGAGCGATTTCGCGCAAGGGCTCACTGCGGCGGTCTTCGAACCTACCATTACTGCTCATGGTAGGTTTGGTAGGTTGGTAGGTTTCTAAGGCTCGTCCTCCTCACGGGCTGATAGAGGCCGTTTTTGGGCGAGAGCGTCCTCGCCCCTTCGTCTGCATTCACTCCCTCGCCCGGCTGCCACTGAGAGTACTGCGAGCGACTACCCCTGCACTAAAGGTGTAGCCGGGGCGTCATGTTTGCACAACATGGGGGCGTCGGGATCTCTTTCGCACAATATGACATTAGTACTCATGACCTTATCAGAGAACAACAGTTCCGAAAACTGTCACCACGCGACGCTCAACTGGCAAGTAAATATCAGAAATATGTTTTGAGAAATAATGCCAGGGCTCGTACTTAGGGGTGTGCACGAAATAAAGTGTCAAAAACCAGGCCACTATTTCCATGCATTGCAAAGGCGTTACCTTCCCCGCCTTCAAGCCCCCGATTTTTCAGTATCCCT
>JAJIZL010000129.1:417338-438828 GCA_023969395.1 Amblyomma maculatum | reverse complement strand
TATTTATTTATTTATTTATTTATTTATTTATTTATTTATTTATTTATTTATTTATTTATTTATTTATTTATTTATTTATTTACACATACTGCAGCCCCTTCTCTGGGCTATTGTAGGAGTGGGGTTAAGTATACATACTAAAATGGCAAGGTACAAAACAAACGTAACGTGTTAACACACGCAGTGGATAAGATATGGTACAGACGCTGTGAAATGAAAAACAAGATGAAGCAACACAGCATAAAAAACGCAATTATATAACAAAAATTCTTGTGGCATCAATCGCTGTTAAAAATGTGCACAATGAAAGAGATCGCGTTGTGGCCGGAATTGAATTCCAGTGTTCAATTGTCCGGGGGGAAAAGCTGTGTTTGAAATTATCAGTACGGGCGAAGTATGGCTTTAAATTTAGGCTATGATGACTCTTCGTTTGTCGGCGAATATCTGGGGTGAGGCACACATTTGGTGCTACTTGATAAACTAATTTAACGATGCAATGCAATAACTTCAATAAATTTATGTGACGATGCTCAGAAAGGGGCTGAGTTTCAAAGTGGACGTGGCAAAAGTAGGTGAGAAATGGCAATCGTATCGACGATATATGAATGCATTGCTTTTTTTTTTTTTCAATGCTCTCGATTATGTCTGTTTCACAATGTTTAGAAGGATTCCAGACTGGAGATGCATATTCAAGTGCCGGAGGAATTAATGATGTGTACATTAGTAGCTTAGTTTCTTTTGAGGCATTAGACAATGTTCTTCTCAAATACCCAAGTGTTTTTAGTGCTTTAGAGCAAACGAAATTAATATAGTATAAGACATATAAGTATAAAACATATCCTTGCAGAGCGGGGCTCGAAAAGGGAGATAACAGAATAGTCCTGGGAAAAATATTTTCTTACTTCCCTTGAATTTAAAGTAAAATAGAGCTCTGTACTTCACTTTGCAAAGAGCAGTGTTAGTTTTATCACCCTTTCCTATCACGCTGAAAATAAAGCTACCGTGGCACAACTCTCATAAGTAAACCATAATGCGTGCAGGGCGCCATTGTCAGTAAACAAGAACTACAAATTAAATGGGGGGGGGGGGGGGGAAGGGGTGGCATGTAGCCGCAATAAGATACAATTTGTGATGGTTTTTTGCTTTGTAACAATGGCAGTCCAAGACTGTTATGAAGAAGAGCATTTTATTATTCATTGTGATAATGTTTTGTGCCCTCATGCTCTCGCTGCCTCGAACGATCATCGCGAATATCTTTTTTTTTTTTTATGTGCACTTTATTGCCCCTTTGCGTTGACAGTTTACGTGTTCGCCATTCTCGGCTGATGTAGTCTGAGCACGGGACCAAGGATGATTTTGGAATTTCACCGATGAGATCGTGCTCCAGGGTGCGATTTCTTAAAGCATTCAGCGCGAAAATTTGATGTAGCATTTTTGCACGTTTTATTCTCCGACTTGCACGAGCTTAAGTTAGCAGAGGTTTAGCATAGTTTAACATGGTACTCTGCGAAAGCTTTACAACATGATTACGCCTGGTAGACATCTTTCGTAGCCTAATTTAACTGACATCATTATGACGCGCTAAGCGCAGCGTCATCGCCACTGGCGTCCATGCCTGTCTCTGAGTCCAGGCGCAGTTGCTCCTTGTTCCTATACCCAACGAATGATGTCATGACGGTGTCTAGTGTGCGACGGAGCGAGGTGATGTGACTCACGTGATTAATTACGTGCTACATCCAATTCTACTCTCCTCAGCTCCAAATTTTAAAAGTCAAAGGTCACCCAACAATCAAAGGGCCATGGTCATGATCTCGTAGTGCGACACCAAAGTGGTCCACAGGATTCCACTTCAAGTGGTCGCATTGTTTGGGGAACGGAAGGCATAGTATATTTATAGTTATGCTTTGTCCTGTGGCTCCTTAAATATCAATGGCTCGCCCATGCTCACGTTGTATTTTGGCTTACACGGAAGAAAAAGCACAGTATCTCACATTTTGAAGTGTCAACTTCACTACGCCAGGTAGTTCGAGTCGTCGGGTATGCACGGTTCTCACTTTAGAGTGACCTTGACAGATGCTGCATCTTTCCTTTCTTAGAAACCAACTTACAATGGAACCGAAACATTCACTCCGCTGGGTATCGCAGGTCTTCGTGTGACACTAAATTTGCCCTTCAAATGACCATCACCTAGTTAAGTCTGAGTGTCGACGATTTCGTGGTGTGTATACCGCACTTTCCTTTCCCCGAAACCTAACTTAAACGGAGGGGCAGCCCTGGATTGTGCGATGTCACCTTGAACAACCTTGGAGGTCAAAGACAGATACTGCGACATTATTTTTTTATAAACCAATGTGCGATAGCAAGAAAAATATGAAAATGTTGTCGTGACCTGGCTGGTGTAGGTGTCCACAATTTCGGGGCGTTCACTCAAAAGTATGCGACTTTTTCCCATCCCCAAAACCTAATTATGAGACGTTAGTGTCGCGGAGGTTTTCACCTTTAACAGCCTTGAAGGTCAAAGACAGATACTGCCCCTTTACTTTCTTATAAACAGATGTACAATATACAAATAAAATATGAAAACATGATTTTGACCCGGTTAGGTGCTAGTGTCCACAATTCGGTGCCGTCTTCTCAAAAGTTTGGCTTGGTTTGTAGGGTGTAACGTCCCAAAGCGGGGTAGGCTATGAGACACACCATAGTGGATGACACCGGAAATTTCGACCACCTGGAGTTCTGTAACCCGCATTGACATCGTGCAGCACACGCGCCTTGCTTTTCGCCTCCACCGAAGAATGGGCGCCGAGGTCAAGATTCGATCCCGCATCCGTTGGAACAGTAGTCGAGCACCGTAACCACTGTGCCACCTCGGCGGGATCACTCAGCATTATAAGGCTCCTGGGAAAGAAAGGAGCCTTAGACTCAAAAGGATAAGGCTCCTTTTTTTCTCCAAAGCCTAATTTCAATAAAAATTATGAAAAGCCGCCGACCTAAAACGGGTGTTAAACAGGCTATCACTGCAGACTCACAGCTTTCGCTCTATCACTAGGTTCAAGCCATTCTTAACCCTTGTTGGATAAAAACTTTTCCGTGTGTAACCATGCTTCAGCTTTCGCTTCACACTAGGTTTAACTGAAACTAATTAAGGCACAGCAATTTTTTTCTTTGGACACCTGAACCCCATAGTAATAGTCGCACGCTGACATTTTATGGTAGTTTATAGAGAATATGATACTGTATTTGTCACGTTTCTCTGCGCACACCAGAATGCATAGCAAAAGTTTGTCCTCCTACCCTTTGAATTTTAAATGAAGGTAAAATTTGGATCCCATGCCAAGACAGGCTATACCAACCATAGTGAAGCTTTCACTTCAGAATACATCTACATGACGATTCATCTGGTCTGCCACGATTACGGCATGATTCTGTATCTTCTCTAATACCTTTCACGTCTCTGCCGGCTTTCAGTACACATCATTCAGCATCGTGCATATTACGGAGGAATCAAGTTCATCTATAGTGCCTTTGCCATCAACCCCGTTGACAACAATAAGTTCTTTGGATCTGGCGCCAACCACAGAGGTCACCGCTTCTAATAAGGTAAAAATTTGTTACTGTACTAGCCACAGCCTAAACAAAAATTCAAACGAATTGTCAATGATATGTCAACAGCCAGGAATATTGAAAAAAAAAGCGAGGTGTTGTAAGGAAAATTTTTCAAGGGATGTGCAGAAGGTGAAAGCTTTCTATAAATCAGCAGTATTATTAGGTGACGGCAAACCGAAGGAGATAGAGTCCCATGACGGATGGTAGCGTCTTACGTGCAAACCTAGCGCGAGCATTCCCTACCATGCCATTGCCTGCTTTTCCTCCTCGTTTGCCAGAGACCTGATTGTGCCCCATCACAGACAAAAGACACTGGCGGTATAGGAAGCAGGAAAAGACGGTTGATACTTCATAATGGTTGAAACGATAAAAAGGAGAAGGGCTGAAACCAAAGTTGGGTGAATATAGATGATCACATGAGTTTATCTACACAAGGCTTCTTGGCTATGGTTGCCGCGAGCCAATGGCCGATGTGCATTAACGCTCCGAGAAGCATCCTATTCGGGTATCTGCGCTTACTTGTCGGCAGGTTCTCGTATGTCGTGTCTGGTCGCTACGACGTCTTCAGGTCATAGTTCTCCCTTGATTGGAAAGAGGAATGATAGTCCAGCTTTGTTTGGCGCAGCCGAGCAGCGGAAAACGGAAATACAGAGCCGCGACTAAGGAGGCAGCAAGGCACTGAAGCTTCACCACCACGATGATGATAAGCGCCCGCGAGCTGTTAAAAATAACTTTGCCGAGTAGCAATCGAAACAGATATATCAACGCTTCCACTAAGTGAAGTAGAATTTAGCGATCAATATCGCGGCTTCGTCACCACTTCACACAAGCCGGAATCCAGCACTTTCGACCGGCTTTTGTAATCCTTAGGAGAAAGCCGTCGTTACAACCAATTCTAGAGTGGAGAAATAAACACCGAAACCCTGTTAACAACTGGCAGTGTGACATAAGAATGCTTTAAATATGGCAGACACTATAGATTTATTATTATTTTTGTAGTAGTAGTAGTAGTAGTAGTAGTAGTAGTAGTAGTAGCAGTAGCAGCAGCAGCAGTAGTAGTAGTAGTAGTAGTAGTAGTAGTAGTAGTAGTAGTAGTAGTAGTAGTAGTAGTAGTAGTAGTAGCAGTAGTAGCAGCAGTAGCAGCACATGAAATAGAGTGCAGCCAGGACGGACAAACGTTAAGTATAGGTTATTTTTGCATTGACAGTTCAGGCAAACCTATACAGGGGACTCCCGTTGCCAGCTTCATCATAGCCTACAAAAACAGTGTCCATGTAAAATGCTTGATAGTTATCTTCCAGCAGTAATTCCCTAAAACCCAATCTGATGCATCGGAGTGCCGCTAGTTACCGGCGTCATAATTGGGCAACGAATAGTATATGGGTCAGCATGCTACGTGAACTAGTCACACCGTAACCAAGAGTAAAAGTAGGAGATCTAGAATGGTAGGGGTGGAAATTGAAAGAGAAATAATGTGTGGGAGCCGAAAGATGGCAGAATGCGGAAAACAGCAGAAGAGCGAACGAATGCGGTTGGAACTAAATATTGTACGAGGGAACTTTTACTGCTGTAAGCAATAATTCAAAAGGCACATCAAAATATTACCCCATTCCTACAAGAGTCTCCATTCTCCTCCTCCAATGTGACTTTGTCAGGAAAATATAACACAAGTCTGTAAAACTCTGGCTGTTAAACACTAATAACACATAAACATTAGCGTGACACAGTCTTAACCATGTGCTTTTTGCCTTCCAGAAAACAATGGCTTGCAAGGAGAAGTCCACCACTGAGATCAATTTCATTGAGCATCATACCTCTTGGCCCAATGAAGCTGGTAACACCTCGCAACCCGAGCACATCTCACAAGTTTCCATTTTCGTTAAGGTAACATACTCGAGAGCGCAACGTGCTTAGGGCAAGGCGTCCGTGCACAGCCCTATACTGATGCTTGCCGGCACCGAGCCGGGGATTCGCGGTGCGTCATTCCGATATCCACCAACGTACAAAAGTAATCAGTAAGAAATACATTTAGCATGTTTAGTCTGATATTTAACAATGACATGCAATTCTTTGACTCCTACATCCGTTTCGCGAGTGCAGTTCTCGGACATCACGTTTTTATTTTTGCAGGAAAAAAACTCTACTGGAGGGGAGTTCGAGACCGTCTTCAATGTGCATCGTTCGTCTCGGCCCACTGACGCTGGCAGCATTTTTGTATTGGCAGACTTCTCGCAGTCGACGACTGCCAACCAGGTAATTAAATGGCCGGTCGGGGCAGAAAAATAAAAAGAAGCGCTTTCCGCCAAATTCTAGCAGTGCAGACAGTGTGAAAGTTTGAGCATGTTGGTTCCTCATTATTGCTACATCACAAACGAAGACTAGACGCCGTGCCTGATCGTGCTCGTCTTTCGCAAAGTATCAATCATTTAGCAGTATTTTCAGTTAATGAACACACATTTAATGCGGGACTGGTACAAAGAGAAGACAGGAGCAAGGTAGTCGATCTGCACAAGGTGTTTAACACTATTTGTGTTGATTATATTATTCAATATATGTGATTGAACGGCAGTGGTTTGGAAACTCCAAATTTTCTTCACGTTCACAAATCATGTTCTCTTCCCCAGGAAACAGCGTCAAGCAGAGAGGAGTCAGTGAATAAGACTGACTTGAACGAGTATCGCACGACCATGCACATTGACACTGGAAACGTGTCGGTACTTGGAAATACTTCGCAGGCCACAACCTTCACTGAGGTAGGAGGTGGTCTAAGGCTACTTGGTAAATACGAAGCGTATGTGCAGAACTCTGCGGAGTGGCCGTCCCTTACACCCAACACACGACAAACCATCCTACAGAGTATGGGGACATGCTTTTAATGTTTGCCAGCACATGGAACCGATATCTTGAAGCTCATTTTACGTGTCCTGTATGATATTTCTTGCATGACATTTAAAGACATAGATTTTCGGCCACTCAAGGCGAATTCCCTTCTTTCGGAAGATAGCGCAAAGGGCCGCGTTCATTGAAACAATCAGTGTCGCGTTGTCCGCGTAGTGAGCGAGTAATCTGGACCATTCCTCGGGATGCTGGAAGTGACCAGATGATATAGCTTAGCGCTGATTGGTCGCTGGGCTTTGTGATTTCACGAGTATACATGACATTGTCGATTTGACAAGCGGCGGCAACTTCGGTAGGCCCTGTGAAATGGGATAATGCGGCGAGATTCGAACCCAGGAACTCAGTATCTAGAGTCTGACGCGCTACTTCAAAATCTCGCAAGCATGCTCATACCACTTGGAAAACCGTGGCATTATATTTATTATCGATGGTCTTGCACAACCTGGTAGCTTATGATTGTATGATATTATGGATGCTTACGATCAGAGGCGCAAATTAGCTGATTCAAGATTAGCAAGTAGCAAAGTGCACGTAAGAAGACGAGGATCGGCAGGAGCAGCCGCAGACAGAGGCCACGGCTGCATCATAGTACTAAGTGTCCTCTCTCCTCCCCCTTCTTTTTTCTTCCATTTTTTTCCGAAGGAGACAGCAGCCAACGGGAAAGAATACGAGGATAACATTACATTCAGCGTGCATCTTTCCTCTCGGCCAAATACCGTAGGCAACATATCTGAATCAGCAGACGTTTCGAAGGCAACGACATTCGCCGAGGTAAGAGATAGCTCTGCGCAGCAATTTTAAGCAGAGGTGTATGTACACGTCCCTGGGGTAAATACTGGAATTTATACACAGTGCACCAAGCACAGGCCAGGTATGGATGACGAAAAGGCGGCCTCAGTGTGTGGTGCCGTAATATAACTGTCAGCTCCTGAATGCAGTCGTGCTTAAACAGATTTTTTCTGTTAAATGTAATGTATATGCTGATAAGGTAGCCAAGCATTTAAAATATAAAAAGTGCCCTAGCTCGAAATAAACTCTGGTCTGTTCAATGTTGCGTTCCCTCTACAGGACATTTAATGTGCTACCAATAGATTTTCCAAGAAGCACCTAAGCCGAGCTATATATGGTACCCGCAAGCTGAGCCGCTCGATGAGAGGAGGGCCACTGGCACACACAAGGGCAAGGTGCCACTTGGGCGAGTCTGAGCTTGAAATAAATACAATAAATATGACGATAACTGCGCCGAGCCTGGGCTTTGATCTCGTGGCAGCGCGATCAGATCTCCTAGCGCGAGCGGTCTCCCTGCGGACTTATGCCGTCGTCTTCATTAAGTTCCACTCGTTCCCAATGGATTTACGGTGCGGTAAGCGCTTTTTAAATTTTTAAAGTGTACCACCGCTAAGGTACTCGGTCATAGATTTAGCCGGCTTTTGACCAAATCTAAAAGGGCTGACGTGACAGCAGTTCTGCACCGGACCTCTCCAAGACACTAATGAGAGTATTTAATTGCTTTATTTATAGACCACTGCTCATATTGGGGATTCGTACGTGTGCTGGGCGGAAATACGCGCCACCAGCTAGTTGGCGTATAGCTTTTTTTTTTAAAGAGCAGTAAATTAAGTTCATAGATGTTATCTTGGGGGAAGCACTGTAGCTTGCTGCAGCACATCAGGTTTTTCACGGCGATATGCAGTCTTGATTGACAATTGGTATCTCAGGCTAGTGAGTAAAACATTAGAAAACGGATTCTGAGGCTGATAAAATACCTTTTTCCTTGAGTAGCTAGTTTCGGCAGTCTTTTTTAAAATTTGGTTACACTTCGCAAAGAATACATTACATTGCAAATTACAGACCAATCAGCTTACTGCCTGTTACTTATAAGGTATTTACTAAGATAATCGCTAATAGAATCAGGGCAACCTTAGACTGCAATCAAGCAAAGGATCAAGCAGGGTTTCGGAAACGGTACTCTACTATCGATCATATCCATACCATCAATCAGGTGATAGAAAAATGCGCGGAATATAACCAGCCCTTATACATAGCATTCATTGATTACGAAAAAGCATTTGACTCAGTTGAAACCTCGGCGGTGATGCAGGCATTGCGAAATCAGGGGGTAGACGAGCCGTACGTGAAAGTGCTGGAAGATATATATAGTGGCTGCACAGCAACCATAGTTCTGCATAAAGAAAGTAACAAAATTCCCATAAAGAAAGGTGTTAGGCAAGGAGACACAATCTCCCCAGTACTATTCACAGCTTGTTTAGAGGAAGTATTCAGAGACTTGGAATGGGAGCAGTTAGGGATAAGGCTAGAGGGAGAATACCTCAGTAATCTGCGATTTGCTGATGACATTGCCTTGCTAAGCAACTCGGGGGATGAACTGCAAATAATGATTGATGACCTAGACAGAAAAAGTAGAAAGGCAGGCTTGAAAATCAATATGCAGAAGACTAAGGTAATGTTCAACAGCCTCGGGAAGGAACAGCAGTTTACATTAGGTAGCGAAATACTGGAAGTAGTAGGCGAATATGTCTACTTAGGACAGTTAGTAACCGCAGATAATGATGACATTACGTTGAAAGGGAATGATTTCCTCGCCCTTAAACCGAGTGCCTGCACGTTTGAATTTTATTTTCAGAAAAACAAGACCAGCAGAGAGATGTTCATAGATGACTCCACCCTTAAAGTGTATCATTCGTCTGGTCCCACTGAAGCTACCAATATATCGCAGCAAGCCAATTTCTCATGGGTGATGACTTTCAACGAGGTAAAAGGCTTTGGGGCAAAAATTTTACAATCAGATGTTATTGCACACCTCTGATACTGTCTGCCATTAGCAAGCGTCCACGCAGGGTGCACCTTCAGCGCAGTATTTTCCGGAGCAGTGTACGATATCGTGCAATGAATATGTATAAAGCTTAAGTTTCGGCATATTTTTTTTTTGGTTCACCGTAGTATCCAACGCATGAAATAAAACTGCAGTGATATAGACAACTAATGGTCTCCTACTCTATTTGTTCTACAAGTTTGCTTCTCACCTTTTGATTCAAGGACACAACGGTTAGCAGAGGAGCCTCAACGAATGAGACCAACTTTGATGAGTATCATACATCCTGGCCCGCGGATACAGCAAACATTTCGTTGCATCCGAATTTCTCACTGGCAACGGCTTTCTCTGGGGTAAGAGCATTCATCGCAACATGGTTGCTATGCGGAATCTGCGCATTTCTCTGCCGCTTCCTTTCGTTAGCACGCAATTATGCTAAACTGCACCCATAAATAAAAAGCAGAATCGAGTTGACCGTAAGTTGCCTTGCGTTAACAACTTGCCATTTCTTGAGATATATGATCGTCAGTAAATTTCATGTGTGCCTTATTTCGTTTTCTTTAAATACATAGAACTTAAAGCCCATGATCTCTACGACCGATACTCAAACGCTTTCTAATGCAAAACCTTCTTCCTGGTTTCCATTTCTTCCATTTAGCATTTCCGCGTTTTTTTCTATATTCCGAGATCCCGTTTTATTACAAGTTGTTGCATCGCTATGAATGTGTTTCTAATCATAGGATTTGAGAGATGGCAGCAGTTTTTGACAGCATAATGTGTGAATTATGCCAACAAATGTTGACTGGTGCCAAAAAAAAGTTATGCTTTTTATGAAACTCTTTTCTTAGGATTTTTTCTTCACCGTCCTTTTATGTGTGGATTTCAATTGGCTTTTATTAACAGGACGGTTGATTACCGACCACCCGTTTTGACAGGCGCACAGTGCTAATTAGTAAGCATTTTTCACGCGCATTTTTTGAAAAATGTATTAAAAGGTCCTTTCATAGCACTCGAGCTGAATTTGCAGGAGGCAAATTTCGATTGAGCGAGTAGAACATCCCCTTATCTGGTCTTTCTCTCTTTCTGTAAGTTTTGTTTTGTATGACGTATGTCGTTTATGCCTCGCCTTTTTCACACAAGGCCAAAAACCCATCAAGCACACTTTTCTCTTCTAATTCCCTCTGTGTTCCTCTCTGGTGAAATTAGTGGCTCCTTAAGTGGCTGATGAATGAATATTTATGCATTACATTACCCTAAATGTAATCAAAAATATCGAATGATTTCTTGAAGGGGGAGAAGAAAAGACATTATTTTGCCAGACAATTCTAAGCATGCTAAGACCCTTTGTCTCTTCACTGCCTCTCGACCTAAACGCTCATCTGGTATTCGTTCTTTGATTTTATTTGGAACGCATTAAATGATTTTAATTTTACATTCTCTATTGTACGAAATTGCAAGTCTCCGATTTCGAAGCCCGTATCGTGTGCCTTTTTTGCTATTTCATCCTCTACGATTTTTGTTCCAGGGAGCTTGGAACATCACTGAAGGATCAATGAATGAAACCTCATTTCAGAATAATCATTCTCGTGGCACTAATGACAACTTAACTTTGTGGAATGCAGGGGATTTTTCGTCACCCATCTTTGTAATTCAGGTAAAAAACTGCTCAGCAACTCAACCTTACCTCGAGGTTTTTGGGCGTAAACTCGAGACAAATGCTTTCATTTAAACGCACTCGCCGTGGTTTTCAGTAAAACTTGGGTCAGGGAAACTGGATTTTTGGATGTACCATGGAATGCATTTAACGTCGCCTGCGCATAATAATTCTATGAAATATGTTTCTTGTGCCGCAGTTGAACATCAAGGAAGATGAAAGAAAATCGAAACTGATATTGACACCAGCGCACCAGTCCGTAGCGGGAACGAGGGTGCACATGCCGCTGCCTGAGCAGTCCTAGCTCGGGCACCTCAACATAAGGACGAGCACAACTACTCTAACATGCTAACCACATACTCGGAAATCCTATACCACCGTAGGCCAGGCAGAAGAGATTAGCTTCATTTCATGAGCAGCTAGACAAAAAACAAGAAATAACGCTGAGAAGTATTAAACAAACACGTTTTCAAGCCCCCCCCCCCCCCCCGAAAAAAAAAAAACTTTACCCACACGGTTTTGAGACGCAATGCTTATAATGTGACCTAGAGGCGGACCTATACCACATACCACAGCATACTATACATATACCACATCAAATCTCTAGAAATATCTGCCGGGTGGTGGCCAGAAACAAAAAAAGGCATGCGGGAATAAGACACGATCCATCTGGTTCAGGCGCTTCTCATCCGTCGCCTCTCCTATGGACTCCCCTACCTCACCGTGCTCCGAAGAGATCTAAACAAAGCCAACGCAATGATACGTGCAGCTTACAAGAACGATTTAGGCCTCCCACTATACACACCCAACGTCCAATCGGAAGCTTTTGAACTGCACAGCACGTTTGAAGAGGTGAACCTGCACATAAACACGCGCCATTCGGAGGCGAAGTGGGAGGCCACTCTGCTATGATCTGGCCTAGCGACCCAGGGTAGAGTAGTAGCCCAGGCAAGAGGGACAGCCCAGGTCATTGGGATCTTGAAGTGAAAATTCCCCTCACTGCCCCGAATCCTTTTTTTAATACAGTTTTCTCTGTATATACACATGCTATGGGGCCGACGAACTCCTGTAATTGAGCGGCCTACCACCAGGTTTTATTTAAATAATGAATTTTTTCCTCATCATCGCATTCAAAATTAGAGGCATGCTTTATCTTCACCGTAAGACTACACACGTTAGTGCCTTCAACGTCGCCTTTTGCAACTGTATTCCTAATTATTTCTTGTTGAAATCGTTTCCGTTTTTAAAATATGTGGTACGTTAATATCAGTACCCATACAAAACACATGTTAGCAAGTTATACGCACTCTTTCACTTGGTGCCCCATTAACCACCTTCCCTTCGTGGCCCATGCGTTGCGTACCTGCCTGTTTCGCAAAGGGGCTGGGTTTGAATGAGCCCAATATGCTATCGCATACTATGTGGTTATTGAAGCGTGTGATTTCCATGCCGCAACGCGATTTACTATCTTCCAGTGTGAGCGCGTTTTGGTGAAAGCCGGATTAATTTTCACATATTTTTGCGCCTGATATCATATCTAGGTCAAAAAATTTGATCTCGAAAGATTTTTTTGCCGCGAGTGGATATCAGCGCTTGAAAGGAAGTGATCATGACTGAGGAAATAACGCACGTTTGGTGAAAATATTTCTTAGTGTTCACTCGTATTTTCTTTTTGTAGAAAACAACGGACAGTGCAGATGAACCAGTGGATCAGGCCGTCTTCGAAGGTCATCATTCCCACTGGCCTACTGTCACTGGAAATGCCTCTAAGCGTACGGATTCCCGGTCTCACACAGAGGTAAAAAACTTCTCTCTGCACCAAGGTTACGATAGTATGTCTGTACCTCCCTCCATGGACATGTCAACATATAGCATCATTTTCGATAATTATTTCTTGCCCATAAAGATTATTTGTCACTTTCGGCTCGGCCCCTGAGAAGGAAATCGTGTTTATGCCTAACAAATTTCTAGAAGACACATACCTGTTTGAGGTGAGGCTTGTAGCCTTGAGTAAAAATGAGATATTTGGCGTTATTGTGTTATTGCCCCTCGCAAGATTAAAACTTCATTAATGTCGGCTCAAGTTTGAATCCTTCTATGTGTCGTTATAACGTTTAAAAACACTAGTTAAGCTAGAGCAAAGGATTCACACTGATTCAGGTCGCAAATACCAGTTCCTGTCATAAATAACTTTGTTCAATCTTTTTAATGTCAAGAATATCGAAGCCGTATTTTTTGTTGTGGCATATGCATGCATCACTTAATGGCATATATATATATATATATATATATATATATATATAACATTAAACAAAACGTGCTATATATATATATATATATATTGACACATGCCATTCATAGGCGACGAAGATTTGAACCGGCGATTCGGAGAAGACGACGAAGCGAAACAGTGCTCCGCTTTCGTGCTGCCCTGACTGGCTGTTGGTGTCCTTCGGTGTCAGTGCCAGAACGCCTTCTGTGTAACGTTACGTTACAAATCTGGTGGAGGCATCGCCAGGTATCGATCCAGTCCTGCAGAATCAACCTGCCAATACGGAGCTTACCCCCGTACATCAACGCCTCGGCCGCCGCCTACGTGGAGAGCCCCCTGAATTCGGACCCCTTCCGGCTGCTACCAGAACGACGCATCCTCAGACGGCCGTCGAACCTGCTGCAATGACATCTGAGAGCAGGCTTCCCACCCACATCCTGTGTCATCAGCCGCGAACACCCCCCTCCTTTCATGGCGACGTGTTCGAGGACGCCGAGGACTGGCTTGAGAACTACGAGCGAGTTGCTCGTTACAACGGGTGGACTGATGAGCGCAAGCTCCACAACGTGTACTTCGCCCTTGAAGAGTCTGCACGGACATGGTTTGAAAACCATGAGGCTGCCTTCCCATCCTGGGCAGCCTTCTGTCGTGATTTCAAAGCCACAAAGCTTTCCTAGCGCCGACCGCCGGGAGCGAGCAGAAGCTGCGCTACACTCGCGCAATCAGCGCCCGAACGAGAGCGTGCGTATGTTCTTTGAGGACATGACACGCCTTTTCAAGCGTGCAGACCCACAAATGCCTGAAGATAAGAAACTGCATCACCTGATGCGGGGCGTTAAACAAGAACTTTTCGCCGGACTGGTGCGCAGTCCACCGCGCACTGTGGCGGAGTTTCTCAGCGAGGCAGCGACCATGGAGACAACGCTGCAACACCGAGCCCGTCAGTACAACCGTGACGTGAACATCATTGGGTCCGACGCACCTCCTGTGCATATCGGCAGCGACATGGACGCGCTACGAAATCTCATCCGTTCTGTCTTGCGGGAGGAACTGCAAGCGCTCCGGATGCCTTGCAACACAACAGCTTTTCCTTCACTGGCTGAAGTCGTCCGGGACGAGGTGCGTATGGCAGCTCAGCAAGTTGCTGACGTTCCCCAGCAGCGCGTTCCCCGCCAGACGATCGACGCGAGGCCCACCTACGCGTCCGTATTACGTAGGGCTCCCCCGCCGGATCATAGTATCAACGCCGCAGCTCCAGCAATGGAGCCGCAGGGTCCTCGCATGGAGGGACTCGCATGGAGCCGCATGGGGCCTCACTACTCCCCTCCGCCAATCTACCAGCGACCCCGTCAAGTATGGCGGCCCCGGGACCGTCGCCCCCTGTGCTATCATTGCGGGGAAGCCAGTCACCTTTACCGGGCGTGCCCGTACCGCCGCGTCAACATGCGGGGTTTCGCCTCGGAGGAACTCCACCCTCGGAATGACGAACGCTACCGCTCTACAAGTCCCCATACTTCCCGACGCCGCTCCTCTCCCAGCCCTAGCCGGGAAAACTAATACCAGCAGCCTTCGGAGGCAGGGTCGCTGATGTCGGGAAATGTGAAGATCCTCCGTCATCGTCAGGCCGACCCGACGAGATTTCGCTTGTGTCAGGTAGCGACAGCATCCGGCATACTACCTCCGATTTATGTGTAAAGATTGATGGAATGGATGTCACCGCGTTACTCGACACTGGTGCCGATTATTCAGTAATGAGCCGTGGTCTCGCCCGAGAATTGAAGAAAGTTTTGACACATTGGTCCGGCCCGAAAATTCGCACGGCGGGAAGTCACTTGATCGAACCTGCAGGCAAGTGCACAGCGCGGGTCGGCATCCGTGGTTTTGTGTATGTCGGAGAATTTATCGTGCTTCCTGAGTGTTCGAAAGACTTGATCCTCGGTCTAGACTTCCTGCAGACCAACGGCGCTGTCATTGACCTGAAAGAAGCGCGTGTTTCCTTTTCGACGAAACGAGCCGTGGCGCGCATTGAAAACGAAGATCCGGGTCTGAATGTTTTGCGTATAGTCGACGATGACGTGAGGGTTCCGGCACGTTCTAGTGTGTTGGTTCTTGTAAAGCATGACTTATTCCACGATTACGAGGGCATCGCGGATGGGCACCTTCCGCTACTACTCGAGAAGGAATTAGCCGTTGCTCGAGGACTCGTACAACTCCAGAACAGTTGTGCTACTGTCCTCCTGACAAATTTTGCTAAGGAGATGCGGCATCTCGCCAAGGACACGGCTGTTGCCGTCCTTCACGATGTTACTCCCTTGCCTCATTTATGCACCACTGGAGCGAACCCTAAAGAGGAGGCCGCACCTTGTCATGCTCTGCAGACCGTTAAAATTAACCCCGACTTGAGGCCCGATCAGAGGAATCTTCTTTCGGCTCTTCTGAGCGATTTCGCAGACTGCTTCGCCACAGGCTCTAAGGTTGGTCGTACTCCTGTCGCCAAGCACCGAATCATCACCGATGAGACCACGTTACCGGTATGCCAGCGCCCGTACCGGGTTTCTCCTAAAGAACGTGACGCCATTAAAATGCAAGTGGATGAAATGCTTGCGGACGACGTGATCCAGCCTTCGACGAGCCCATGGGCATCGCCAGTGGTCCTTGTCAAAAAGAAAGATGGCACCTTGAGATTCTGTGTCGATTACCGAAAGTTAAATAACGTGACTAAAAAGGACGTCTATCCGCTGCCCAGGATTGATGATGCCCTCGACCGACTACGCGACGCCAGGTACTTCTCCTCATTAGACCTCAAAAGCGGATACTGGCAAATTGAGGTGGATCAGAGAGACCGAGAGAAGACTGCATTTGTGACGCCCGACGGCCTATACGAGTTTAAGGTGCTTCCGTTTGGTCTTTGCTCTGCACCGGCCACGTTCCAACGTATGATGGATACGGTTTTATCAGGTCTGAAGTGGCAGTCGTGCTTGGTGTACTTAGATGATGTCGTTATTTTCTCGCCTACTTTCGAGCAACACTTGGACCGGTTGCGCATCGTGCTTCAAGCACTCAAAGGCGCGCAACTAACGATCAAGCCTGAGAAATGCCACTTTGCTTTCAAGGAACTACGCTTTCTCGGCCATGTTGTCAGTGCACAGGGCGTTCTCCCTGATCCCGAAAAGACGACCGCAGTGTCAAATTTTCCACGCCCCACCGACAAAAAGGCACTTCGACGATTTCTAGGTCTTTGTTCATACTACCGACGCTTCGTCCAAGATTTTTCTAAGATAGCTGAACCACTGACAGCACTAACCAGAGAAGACATACCCTTCCTGTGGGGAGACGATCAAGAACAAGCCTTCCAGGAGCTTAGAAGCCGCCTACACAGACCCCCAATACTCGCCCATTTCGATGAAGACGCCGCAACCGACGTACATACTGATGCCAGCAACGTTGGCCTCGGCGCGATACTCATTCAGTGGCAAGGCGGAATAGAACGGGTTATCGCCTACGCGAGCCGAACACTCTCACGATCAGAGGCGAACTATTCGACAACAGAGAAGGAGTGCCTTGCGGTAATCTGGGCCATCAGCAAGTTTCGACCATATTTGTATGGACGACCCTTCCGTATTGTCAGCGACCATCATTCCTTGTGCTGGCTGGCAAGCCTTAAAGACCCGTCTGGACGCTTAGCTCGTTGGAGCCTCCGTCTTCAAGAGTATGACGTCACTGTTGTGTATAAGTCGGGACATAAACACCAAGATGCGGATTGTTTGTCACGCGCGCCATTGGACTCCACTGCAGTGGAAAACGCCGACGATTTTCCCTTTATTGGGGCCATCACCCAATCACATATGGCTGACCTTCAACGCAAGGACCCGGAGCTGGCGCCGCTCATCGATTATCTGGAAGGACACGGTGGTAGAGTACCGCTTGTTTTTCGTCGTGGCTTGCAGTCATACGCTTTACGAAGTGGAGTTCTCTACAAGCGCAATTTTGAAAGATCCAAAGAGACATTTCTACTCGTAGTGCCTACACACCTACGGCCTGACATCTTAAGCGCTTGTCACGACGAACCGTCCTCCGGCCACTTGGGAGTTAGTCGTACGCTTGCAAGAATTCGGGAGAAATACTATTGGCCGAAATTATTACCTTCAGTGCGATCTTACGTAAAAACCTGCCGTGATTGTCAACGCCGAAAGACTCCACCCGTGAAACCAGCTGGATTTCTTCAGCCGATCGCTCCACCGAAAACTCCTTTCCAACAAGTGGGGATGGACCTTCTTGGTCCTTTCCCGAAGTCAAGTAATGGAAAGCGTTGGATTGTTGTCGCGACGGACTACTTGACCCGATATGCTGAGACCGCGTCGCTCACAAATGGAACTGCCGCCGAAGTCGCAGAGTTTTTTGTCCACGACATTGTGTTGCGTCATGGCGCTCCGGCTGTTATCATTACCGATCGCGGGGCAGCTTTTACGGCCCGCCTGACTAAGGCTGTACTGAACCTTACACACACTAGCCATAGACGGGCCACGGCATACCACCCACAAACTAATGGCTTGGTGGAAAGGCTAAACAGAACTCTGGCTGACATGCTGTCTATGTACGTGGATATAGAGCATAAGACCTGGGATAAAATCCTCCCATATGCCACGTTCGCATATAATACGGCACTTCAGGAGACGACGCGGCTCACACCCTTCGAGCTTGTCTTCGGCCGTCGAGTGACCACTCCACTGGATACAATGCTGCCCGTATACACCGACGACGAAGATGAGCTTGACCTGGACATCGCTAGTTTTACCCAGCGTGCGGAAGAAGCACGGCAGCTGGCAAGGCAGCGCATATACCTACAACAGCAACTAGACGCTGACCGTTACAACAAGGGACGGCGCTTCGCTGCCTACGAGCCTGGAGACTATGTCTGGATTTGGACGCCCGTTCGTCATCGTGGGCTGTCTGAAAAATTGCTGCGCCGGTACTTCGGCCCATATCGTGTCCTCCGCCGCCTCAGCGACGTTACTTACGAAGTTGAATCCGCGACCCAAGATCCCTCAAGCCGCAGACGACGCAAGTTCACTGATGTTGTACACGTCGTCCGGATGAAACCCTACCACGATCGCCCCGCTGACTATTCTTGAGACTGATGGTGCCCCGTTTTGTGTTGTGGTATCCCACACCAACCTAGCATAACATCTGTCAGCTCATCGCATCAAGCAGCATTTGCAGCATCGAGGCGATGCTGTCAAGAAGGGGGGCAATGACACATGCCATTCATAGGCGACGAAGATTTGAACCGGCGATTCGGAGAAGACGACGAAGCGAAACAGTGCTCCGCTTTCGTGCTGCCCTGACTGGCTGTTGGTGTCCTTCGGTGTCAGTGCCAGAACGCCTTCTGTGTAACGTTACGTTACAATATAACTTTAAACAAAACGTGCTATATATATACTGTGGAAGAAGGCTAGGTCAAGACGGCGAGGTCGTGGCGGCAAGGACAGCGAAGCCTTGTCTAGCGTTTTAATCCGGTCACCAACCCAGGCACGCGCCGGAGCCGGCGCCGCGGGACGATGATGATGGTATGTACAAATGAAAGAAGATGATGATGGCATGTACAAATGAAAGAAGGTCCACAGAAGGCTCACACAATCTGCCCGGGGGGTCGAAAGCGGCCAGCCTGGCCGCTCCTAACTAACCGATGTACCGCAGCGCACAAACGGTTTCAAGCGAGAGACATGAACAACTTCAGTTCCACGGTGGCGTCGATCGGCTGGGGGATCAACAGGCGTGACTTTGTAGTTAACTGGAGAAGTTTGGCTGATGATCTTGTAGGGACCAAGGTAGCGGTGGTGGAATTTGTCACTAAGGCCAGGGGTGCGCAGTGGAGTATAAAGCAGTACTTCGTCACCGGGACGATAAGAGACCACGCGATGCGTAGAATCGTAGCGGCTCTTGCGGTCTTCCTGGCACGCTGCTGTGTTGACGCGGGCAAGATGACGGCATCTGGCCACACCAGATAAGAACTGGGTGGGTACCGAAGTGGAGTAGTCGGGCGTAGAGAAGAAGGAAGCGTCGAGAATTGTAGTGGGAGGACGGCCATAAACGAGGAAAAATGGAGAATAACCGGTAGTCCGTTGTACTGCTGTGTTAAAGGCGAAAGTGACGAATGGTAGAATAGTGTCCCAATTTCGATGATCCGGTGTGATATACATGGAGATCATATCCGATAAGGTGCGGTGAAATCGCTCAGTCAGCCCGTTAGTCTGGGGATGGTAGCTCGAGGTTGTCTTATGAAGGGTGGATGACGCGTAAAGAACTTCGGCAACGACTGTCGATAAGAAGGCCGTCCCGCGGTCACTTAGGAGCACCCGAGGAGCGCCATGACGCAATACAATTGATTGCAAAAAGAAATTTGCTACTTCTTGAGCGGAACCGGTCGGTACAGGTGCTGTCTCAACGTAGCGTGTAAGGTGGTCGACAGCTGTTATAATCCAATGGTTACCCCCATCGGAGAGAGGTAGGGGACCATATAAATCGATGCCGACTACGTCGAATGGCGTGGCGGGACAGGGAACAGGTTGTAGAAGGCCAGCGGGTGAAGAAGTCGGCCGTTTGCGACGTTGGCATAGAGGGCAGGATGTGACGTATTTGGCAACGCTGGAAGATAGGCCAGGCCAAAAGAATCGTTTTTTTCACGCGGTCGTAGGTTTTGTCAACACCAAGGTGACCTGCAGTAGCGTCATCGTGGAGAGCCGCCAGTATACGTTGACGAAGCACACGCGGCACGACTGGTATCCAGCGAGTTCCATCAGGGCAATACACGAAGCGGAGTAGGATGCCATCTTCGAGCTTGAAATTGCGAAGTTGTCGGCGAAGCCGAGCATTGGGTGGGTCCGAAGCGCCAATAAGGCGGTCGATGATGGGACGGCAGTAGGCATCGGCTAATTGCTGTGAGCGGAGAACGTGTTTGTTCTCAGAGTCGTCAAATGAACCTGTTGTGATATACGTCGGGGAAAGATGGTCGGCTGTGGTCATAGGTGGAAATGCATTGGGAAGAAAAACAGCAAGCCGATTCCGAAAGTGGACAGCGAGAAAGAGCGTCGGCGTCTTGGTGTTGGCGACCCGATTTATAAATGACGTCAAAATTGTATTCTTGCAGGCGTAGAATCCAACGGCCAAGTCGGCCTGTCAAATTTTTGAGCGAAGACAACCAGCAAAGAGCATGGTGATCGGTCACAACTGTGAAGCGCCGACCGTATAGGTAAGGACGAAACTTTTGGACAGCCCAGACGACGGCAAGGCACTCCTGTTCGGTAATAGTGTAGTTTTTCTCAGCTGGAGTCATAGTCCGACTGGCGAAGGCAATCACTTTCTCACGCGAAGTTGCATCGTGCTGCAGAAGTACAGCGCCAAGACCGATACCACTGGCATCAGCGTGCAGGATGGTTGGAGCGCTGTCACTGAAGTGGCCAAGAACAGGGTCTGATGTGAGGGCGTGCTTCAGGTTATTAAAAGCAGCTTCGCACTGTTCAGTCCACACGAAAGGGCTGCGTGCTTTAAGTAGTTGATGAAGTGGAGCAGCAATACTTGCAAAATGCTTTGTAAAACGCCGGAAATAAGACGCCAGGCCGAGAAAACTGCGCAATTCTGTAGTCCGTTGTGGACGAGCAAATTTCAAGACCGCGATGATTTTTTCAGGGTCTGGACGAATGCCGTCATGGCTGACTAGATGTCCCAATATTTTAATTTCCTTCTGTGCAAAGTGGCACTTCTTGGTGTTGAGCTGAAGGCCCGCTGAAGCGAGACACGTGAGGACCTCATTCAGGCGCGTGAGATGGTCGTTAAAAGTTGACGAAAAGATGACAATGTCATATAAGTAACATAAACAGGTTCTCCATTTTAGGTCACGAAGCACAGTATCGATCATCCTTTCAAATATCGCTGGCGCATTACAAAGTCCGAAAGGCATAACATTCAATTCGTAAAGGCCATCGGGAGTTGCGAAAGCGGTTTTTTCTTTATCGTCCTCGTGCATAGGTATTTGCCAATAACCTGAGCGGAGGTCCAAAGTCGAGAAATATTCGGCGCCTTGGAGAGAGTCAAGGGCGTCATCAATTCTTGCCATTGGGTATACATCTTTGCGGGTAATTTTGTTGAGTGCGCGGTAATCAACACAAAAGCGTACCGAGCCACTTTTTTTTAACTAACACTACTGGGGAGGACCATGGACTTGTCGAGG
>JAJIZL010000129.1:398129-412338 GCA_023969395.1 Amblyomma maculatum | reverse complement strand
TATATATATATATATATATATTGACACATGCCATTCATAGGCGACGAAGATTTGAACCGGCGATTCGGAGAAGACGACGAAGCGAAACAGTGCTCCGCTTTCGTGCTGCCCTGACTGGCTGTTGGTGTCCTTCGGTGTCAGTGCCAGAACGCCTTCTGTGTAACGTTACGTTACAAATCTGGTGGAGGCATCGCCAGGTATCGATCCAGTCCTGCAGAATCAACCTGCCAATACGGAGCTTACCCCCGTACATCAACGCCTCGGCCGCCGCCTACGTGGAGAGCCCCCTGAATTCGGACCCCTTCCGGCTGCTACCAGAACGACGCATCCTCAGACGGCCGTCGAACCTGCTGCAATGACATCTGAGAGCAGGCTTCCCACCCACATCCTGTGTCATCAGCCGCGAACACCCCCCTCCTTTCATGGCGACGTGTTCGAGGACGCCGAGGACTGGCTTGAGAACTACGAGCGAGTTGCTCGTTACAACGGGTGGACTGATGAGCGCAAGCTCCACAACGTGTACTTCGCCCTTGAAGAGTCTGCACGGACATGGTTTGAAAACCATGAGGCTGCCTTCCCATCCTGGGCAGCCTTCTGTCGTGATTTCAAAGCCACAAAGCTTTCCTAGCGCCGACCGCCGGGAGCGAGCAGAAGCTGCGCTACACTCGCGCAATCAGCGCCCGAACGAGAGCGTGCGTATGTTCTTTGAGGACATGACACGCCTTTTCAAGCGTGCAGACCCACAAATGCCTGAAGATAAGAAACTGCATCACCTGATGCGGGGCGTTAAACAACAACTTTTCGCGGGACTGGTGCGCAGTCCACCGCGCACTGTGGCGGAGTTTCTCAGCGAGGCAGCGACCATGGAGACAACGCTGCAACACCGAGCCCGTCAGTACAACCGTGACGTGAACATCATTGGGTCCGACGCACCTCCTGTGCATATCGGCAGCGACATGGACGCGCTACGAAATCTCATCCGTTCTGTCTTGCGGGAGGAACTGCAAGCGCTCCGGATGCCTTGCAACACAACAGCTTTTCCTTCACTGGCTGAAGTCGTCCGGGACGAGGTGCGTATGGCAGCTCAGCAAGTTGCTGACGTTCCCCAGCAGCGCGTTCCCCGCCAGACGATCGACGCGAGGCCCACCTACGCGTCCGTATTACGTAGGGCTCCCCCGCCGGATCATAGTATCAACGCCGCAGCTCCAGCAATGGAGCCGCAGGGTCCTCGCATGGAGGGACTCGCATGGAGCCGCATGGGGCCTCACTACTCCCCTCCGCCAATCTACCAGCGACCCCGTCAAGTATGGCGGCCCCGGGACCGTCGCCCCCTGTGCTATCATTGCGGGGAAGCCAGTCACCTTTACCGGGCGTGCCCGTACCGCCGCGTCAACATGCGGGGTTTCGCCTCGGAGGAACTCCACCCTCGGAATGACGAACGCTACCGCTCTACAAGTCCCCATACTTCCCGACGCCGCTCCTCTCCCAGCCCTAGCCGGGAAAACTAATACCAGCAGCCTTCGGAGGCAGGGTCGCTGATGTCGGGAAATGTGAAGATCCTCCGTCATCGTCAGGCCGACCCGACGAGATTTCGCTTGTGTCAGGTAGCGACAGCATCCGGCATACTACCTCCGATTTATGTGTAAAGATTGATGGAATGGATGTCACCGCGTTACTCGACACTGGTGCCGATTATTCAGTAATGAGCCGTGGTCTCGCCCGAGAATTGAAGAAAGTTTTGACACATTGGTCCGGCCCGAAAATTCGCACGGCGGGAAGTCACTTGATCGAACCTGCAGGCAAGTGCACAGCGCGGGTCGGCATCCGTGGTTTTGTGTATGTCGGAGAATTTATCGTGCTTCCTGAGTGTTCGAAAGACTTGATCCTCGGTCTAGACTTCCTGCAGACCAACGGCGCTGTCATTGACCTGAAAGAAGCGCGTGTTTCCTTTTCGACGAAACGAGCCGTGGCGCGCATTGAAAACGAAGATCCGGGTCTGAATGTTTTGCGTATAGTCGACGATGACGTGAGGGTTCCGGCACGTTCTAGTGTGTTGGTTCTTGTAAAGCATGACTTATTCCACGATTACGAGGGCATCGCGGATGGGCACCTTCCGCTACTACTCGAGAAGGAATTAGCCGTTGCTCGAGGACTCGTACAACTCCAGAACAGTTGTGCTACTGTCCTCCTGACAAATTTTGCTAAGGAGATGCGGCATCTCGCCAAGGACACGGCTGTTGCCGTCCTTCACGATGTTACTCCCTTGCCTCATTTATGCACCACTGGAGCGAACCCTAAAGAGGAGGCCGCACCTTGTCATGCTCTGCAGACCGTTAAAATTAACCCCGACTTGAGGCCCGATCAGAGGAATCTTCTTTCGGCTCTTCTGAGCGATTTCGCAGACTGCTTCGCCACAGGCTCTAAGGTTGGTCGTACTCCTGTCGCCAAGCACCGAATCATCACCGATGAGACCACGTTACCGGTATGCCAGCGCCCGTACCGGGTTTCTCCTAAAGAACGTGACGCCATTAAAATGCAAGTGGATGAAATGCTTGCGGACGACGTGATCCAGCCTTCGACGAGCCCATGGGCATCGCCAGTGGTCCTTGTCAAAAAGAAAGATGGCACCTTGAGATTCTGTGTCGATTACCGAAAGTTAAATAACGTGACTAAAAAGGACGTCTATCCGCTGCCCAGGATTGATGATGCCCTCGACCGACTACGCGACGCCAGGTACTTCTCCTCATTAGACCTCAAAAGCGGATACTGGCAAATTGAGGTGGATCAGAGAGACCGAGAGAAGACTGCATTTGTGACGCCCGACGGCCTATACGAGTTTAAGGTGCTTCCGTTTGGTCTTTGCTCTGCACCGGCCACGTTCCAACGTATGATGGATACGGTTTTATCAGGTCTGAAGTGGCAGTCGTGCTTGGTGTACTTAGATGATGTCGTTATTTTCTCGCCTACTTTCGAGCAACACTTGGACCGGTTGCGCATCGTGCTTCAAGCACTCAAAGGCGCGCAACTAACGATCAAGCCTGAGAAATGCCACTTTGCTTTCAAGGAACTACGCTTTCTCGGCCATGTTGTCAGTGCACAGGGCGTTCTCCCTGATCCCGAAAAGACGACCGCAGTGTCAAATTTTCCACGCCCCACCGACAAAAAGGCACTTCGACGATTTCTAGGTCTTTGTTCATACTACCGACGCTTCGTCCAAGATTTTTCTAAGATAGCTGAACCACTGACAGCACTAACCAGAGAAGACATACCCTTCCTGTGGGGAGACGATCAAGAACAAGCCTTCCAGGAGCTTAGAAGCCGCCTACACAGACCCCCAATACTCGCCCATTTCGATGAAGACGCCGCAACCGACGTACATACTGATGCCAGCAACGTTGGCCTCGGCGCGATACTCATTCAGTGGCAAGGCGGAATAGAACGGGTTATCGCCTACGCGAGCCGAACACTCTCACGATCAGAGGCGAACTATTCGACAACAGAGAAGGAGTGCCTTGCGGTAATCTGGGCCATCAGCAAGTTTCGACCATATTTGTATGGACGACCCTTCCGTATTGTCAGCGACCATCATTCCTTGTGCTGGCTGGCAAGCCTTAAAGACCCGTCTGGACGCTTAGCTCGTTGGAGCCTCCGTCTTCAAGAGTATGACGTCACTGTTGTGTATAAGTCGGGACATAAACACCAAGATGCGGATTGTTTGTCACGCGCGCCATTGGACTCCACTGCAGTGGAAAACGCCGACGATTTTCCCTTTATTGGGGCCATCACCCAATCACATATGGCTGACCTTCAACGCAAGGACCCGGAGCTGGCGCCGCTCATCGATTATCTGGAAGGACACGGTGGTAGAGTACCGCTTGTTTTTCGTCGTGGCTTGCAGTCATACGCTTTACGAAGTGGAGTTCTCTACAAGCGCAATTTTGAAAGATCCAAAGAGACATTTCTACTCGTAGTGCCTACACACCTACGGCCTGACATCTTAAGCGCTTGTCACGACGAACCGTCCTCCGGCCACTTGGGAGTTAGTCGTACGCTTGCAAGAATTCGGGAGAAATACTATTGGCCGAAATTATTACCTTCAGTGCGATCTTACGTAAAAACCTGCCGTGATTGTCAACGCCGAAAGACTCCACCCGTGAAACCAGCTGGATTTCTTCAGCCGATCGCTCCACCGAAAACTCCTTTCCAACAAGTGGGGATGGACCTTCTTGGTCCTTTCCCGAAGTCAAGTAATGGAAAGCGTTGGATTGTTGTCGCGACGGACTACTTGACCCGATATGCTGAGACCGCGTCGCTCACAAATGGAACTGCCGCCGAAGTCGCAGAGTTTTTTGTCCACGACATTGTGTTGCGTCATGGCGCTCCGGCTGTTATCATTACCGATCGCGGGGCAGCTTTTACGGCCCGCCTGACTAAGGCTGTACTGAACCTTACACACACTAGCCATAGACGGGCCACGGCATACCACCCACAAACTAATGGCTTGGTGGAAAGGCTAAACAGAACTCTGGCTGACATGCTGTCTATGTACGTGGATATAGAGCATAAGACCTGGGATAAAATCCTCCCATATGCCACGTTCGCATATAATACGGCACTTCAGGAGACGACGCGGCTCACACCCTTCGAGCTTGTCTTCGGCCGTCGAGTGACCACTCCACTGGATACAATGCTGCCCGTATACACCGACGACGAAGATGAGCTTGACCTGGACATCGCTAGTTTTACCCAGCGTGCGGAAGAAGCACGGCAGCTGGCAAGGCAGCGCATATACCTACAACAGCAACTAGACGCTGACCGTTACAACAAGGGACGGCGCTTCGCTGCCTACGAGCCTGGAGACTATGTCTGGATTTGGACGCCCGTTCGTCATCGTGGGCTGTCTGAAAAATTGCTGCGCCGGTACTTCGGCCCATATCGTGTCCTCCGCCGCCTCAGCGACGTTACTTACGAAGTTGAATCCGCGACCCAAGATCCCTCAAGCCGCAGACGACGCAAGTTCACTGATGTTGTACACGTCGTCCGGATGAAACCCTACCACGATCGCCCCGCTGACTATTCTTGAGACTGATGGTGCCCCGTTTTGTGTTGTGGTATCCCACACCAACCTAGCATAACATCTGTCAGCTCATCGCATCAAGCAGCATTTGCAGCATCGAGGCGATGCTGTCAAGAAGGGGGGCAATGACACATGCCATTCATAGGCGACGAAGATTTGAACCGGCGATTCGGAGAAGACGACGAAGCGAAACAGTGCTCCGCTTTCGTGCTGCCCTGACTGGCTGTTGGTGTCCTTCGGTGTCAGTGCCAGAACGCCTTCTGTGTAACGTTACGTTACAATATAACTTTAAACAAAACGTGCTATATATATACTGTGGAAGAAGGCTAGGTCAAGACGGCGAGGTCGTGGCGGCAAGGACAGCGAAGCCTTGTCTAGCGTTTTAATCCGGTCACCAACCCAGGCACGCGCCGGAGCCGGCGCCGCGGGACGATGATGATGGTATGTACAAATGAAAGAAGATGATGATGGCATGTACAAATGAAAGAAGGTCCACAGAAGGCTCACACAATCTGCCCGGGGGGTCGAAAGCGGCCAGCCTGGCCGCTCCTAACTAACCGATGTACCGCAGCGCACAAACGGTTTCAAGCGAGAGACATGAACAACTTCAGTTCCACGGTGGCGTCGATCGGCTGGGGGATCAACAGGCGTGACTTTGTAGTTAACTGGAGAAGTTTGGCTGATGATCTTGTAGGGACCAAGGTAGCGGTGGTGGAATTTGTCACTAAGGCCAGGGGTGCGCAGTGGAGTATAAAGCAGTACTTCGTCACCGGGACGATAAGAGACCACGCGATGCGTAGAATCGTAGCGGCTCTTGCGGTCTTCCTGGCACGCTGCTGTGTTGACGCGGGCAAGATGACGGCATCTGGCCACACCAGATAAGAACTGGGTGGGTACCGAAGTGGAGTAGTCGGGCGTAGAGAAGAAGGAAGCGTCGAGAATTGTAGTGGGAGGACGGCCATAAACGAGGAAAAATGGAGAATAACCGGTAGTCCGTTGTACTGCTGTGTTAAAGGCGAAAGTGACGAATGGTAGAATAGTGTCCCAATTTCGATGATCCGGTGTGATATACATGGAGATCATATCCGATAAGGTGCGGTGAAATCGCTCAGTCAGCCCGTTAGTCTGGGGATGGTAGCTCGAGGTTGTCTTATGAAGGGTGGATGACGCGTAAAGAACTTCGGCAACGACTGTCGATAAGAAGGCCGTCCCGCGGTCACTTAGGAGCACCCGAGGAGCGCCATGACGCAATACAATTGATTGCAAAAAGAAATTTGCTACTTCTTGAGCGGAACCGGTCGGTACAGGTGCTGTCTCAACGTAGCGTGTAAGGTGGTCGACAGCTGTTATAATCCAATGGTTACCCCCATCGGAGAGAGGTAGGGGACCATATAAATCGATGCCGACTACGTCGAATGGCGTGGCGGGACAGGGAACAGGTTGTAGAAGGCCAGCGGGTGAAGAAGTCGGCCGTTTGCGACGTTGGCATAGAGGGCAGGATGTGACGTATTTGGCAACGCTGGAAGATAGGCCAGGCCAAAAGAATCGTTTTTTTCACGCGGTCGTAGGTTTTGTCAACACCAAGGTGACCTGCAGTAGCGTCATCGTGGAGAGCCGCCAGTATACGTTGACGAAGCACACGCGGCACGACTGGTATCCAGCGAGTTCCATCAGGGCAATACACGAAGCGGAGTAGGATGCCATCTTCGAGCTTGAAATTGCGAAGTTGTCGGCGAAGCCGAGCATTGGGTGGGTCCGAAGCGCCAATAAGGCGGTCGATGATGGGACGGCAGTAGGCATCGGCTAATTGCTGTGAGCGGAGAACGTGTTTGTTCTCAGAGTCGTCAAATGAACCTGTTGTGATATACGTCGGGGAAAGATGGTCGGCTGTGGTCATAGGTGGAAATGCATTGGGAAGAAAAACAGCAAGCCGATTCCGAAAGTGGACAGCGAGAAAGAGCGTCGGCGTCTTGGTGTTGGCGACCCGATTTATAAATGACGTCAAAATTGTATTCTTGCAGGCGTAGAATCCAACGGCCAAGTCGGCCTGTCAAATTTTTGAGCGAAGACAACCAGCAAAGAGCATGGTGATCGGTCACAACTGTGAAGCGCCGACCGTATAGGTAAGGACGAAACTTTTGGACAGCCCAGACGACGGCAAGGCACTCCTGTTCGGTAATAGTGTAGTTTTTCTCAGCTGGAGTCATAGTCCGACTGGCGAAGGCAATCACTTTCTCACGCGAAGTTGCATCGTGCTGCAGAAGTACAGCGCCAAGACCGATACCACTGGCATCAGCGTGCAGGATGGTTGGAGCGCTGTCACTGAAGTGGCCAAGAACAGGGTCTGATGTGAGGGCGTGCTTCAGGTTATTAAAAGCAGCTTCGCACTGTTCAGTCCACACGAAAGGGCTGCGTGCTTTAAGTAGTTGATGAAGTGGAGCAGCAATACTTGCAAAATGCTTTGTAAAACGCCGGAAATAAGACGCCAGGCCGAGAAAACTGCGCAATTCTGTAGTCCGTTGTGGACGAGCAAATTTCAAGACCGCGATGATTTTTTCAGGGTCTGGACGAATGCCGTCATGGCTGACTAGATGTCCCAATATTTTAATTTCCTTCTGTGCAAAGTGGCACTTCTTGGTGTTGAGCTGAAGGCCCGCTGAAGCGAGACACGTGAGGACCTCATTCAGGCGCGTGAGATGGTCGTTAAAAGTTGACGAAAAGATGACAATGTCATATAAGTAACATAAACAGGTTCTCCATTTTAGGTCACGAAGCACAGTATCGATCATCCTTTCAAATATCGCTGGCGCATTACAAAGTCCGAAAGGCATAACATTCAATTCGTAAAGGCCATCGGGAGTTGCGAAAGCGGTTTTTTCTTTATCGTCCTCGTGCATAGGTATTTGCCAATAACCTGAGCGGAGGTCCAAAGTCGAGAAATATTCGGCGCCTTGGAGAGAGTCAAGGGCGTCATCAATTCTTGCCATTGGGTATACATCTTTGCGGGTAATTTTGTTGAGTGCGCGGTAATCAACACAAAAGCGTACCGAGCCACTTTTTTTTAACTAACACTACTGGGGAGGACCATGGACTTGTCGAGGGACGAATAATATTGCGATGGAGCATGTCATTTACATTTTCTTCAATTACTTTTTGTTCAGAGAGGGAAACCCGATAAGGCCGTCGGCGAACGATAGAGTTACCTTCAGTAATGATGCGATGGTGCGCAACACTAGTCCGTCCCAGTGGTGGGGAAGTGGCATCAAAAATGGCTTGGTGTTGTCGAAGCAATGTCAGCAGTTCTTGGCGTTGGTTCGGCGTGAGGTTAGGATTAATAGTCTTTGTGAGAACAGAAAGAGAGACGTCTGTCGAAACACGATGCCAGTTGGGGCGGCGGAACAAAAGGAGGAGGTGACGCTGCGACGTGCGCGTAAGTCGATGCTTGGCGGGGTGCAGGAGGGTCGGACGCCATAGGTCGCGTGATTGTTGTCAGCTCATCTTTAACGATGTTGCGTAGACCGGCGTCATTAGAAGGTACGGAAGAATGATCGCACTCGTGTCGACAGACAGGCTTGAGGGCTTGGAGCTCCTCCCGGATAATGGCTCGAATCAGTGCCCGTAGATCCAGGTCAGCATAGGTCGGGCCAGTAGCAATGCCGGGCTGCAATCGGGAGGACTACAGCTGGTCGATGCGTTGGCAGGTCGCAATAATGGCGTCAACAGTAGAAGGATTCTGGGCAATCAGGGTATTATAAGCCACAGAATTAATTCCTTTTAAGATGTGGTGTACGCGTTCAGGTTCCGGCATGGTGGGACTAACACGCCGGCAGAGTGCAAGTATGGCCTCTATGTAAGACGCGTATGACTCATCGGGACCTTGGAGGCGAGAGGCGAGCTTGTTCTTCGCGACCTCAGTCCGAACTGCTGGGTCGGCGAAATATTGACGGAATTGCTACTTGAATGTTGTCCACTTAGTGGTGTGGGGTTCGCGGTTAATAAACCAGGTTCTGGCGACCTCAATGAGGTAGAAAGAAACGTTCAGAAATTTTAGAGCATCGTCCCACCGGTTGTAGCTACTGCAGCGTTCATAGGTGTCCAGCCATCATCGACGTCTTCGTCGCGACGACCAGCGAACAGCGGCGGGTCGCGTTGTCGTGCGGGCACAGTCGGAGGGGGTGGTGCAGCCGAGGTAGATGGTCCTGCCGATTCGTGGGTGCTCTCGATAGACATAACGATGGTGGCAGGCGTTAAACAGCGACCGGAACGTAGCTCCAGCGAGTGGCAGGGCACAAAACAGCAAGGGGATCAATTCTCACCTCCACCACTTGTGGAAGAAGGCTAGGTCAAGACGGCGAGGTCGTGGCGGCAAGGACAGCGAAGCCTTGTCTAGCGTTTTAATCCGGTCACCAACCCAGGCACGCGCCGGAGCCGGCGCCGCGGGACGATGATGATGGTATGTACAAATGAAAGAAGATGATGATGGCATGTACAAATGAAAGAAGGTCCACAGAAGGCTCACAATACTTTAAACAAAACGTGCTACCGCGCATTGGGACAGTTACTTCATCGCCGTTTCTCCTCAGACATAAAAGTAACATCAGGATGAGAGCGATTCTGGTCAGCGTTATTACTCCCTGTCTGAATTGTTCAAATCAGCAAGTATGCTATATGCAATGTCCTGTTTGCGCAGCGAATGGGCCCTCGACGCTTTAAATCTAACGCTGCCCTTATATTGGTTGTACACCGTGCACTTTTCATCTTCATTCTTTCAGACAAAACCACTTGTTGCAATTCGAAAGAAATCTTTTACAATGAATATTGTACTTAGACTTCACAATAAACAAGATTACATAATCCGAACCAAAACAAAAAAGCGTTTGTCTTTTCTTTTCGAGACGTTCGAGATATGTACAAAATCTGTAACACATTCACTCAACAGTGAGAAATTGAACTATCAGTACTTGCGATTTTGTTTTATTAGTAGTATTTAACGAGTTATTTGCGAAATGTATCATCGGCGAAATCCCAAATTTTTCCCAATATAATTACCTTGATTATGCATTGTTTTATGAATGCGGTTTATGAATCATGACATACTACACAGGCACGTGGATGTTTGCGGAAAGAAAGGAGTTTTTCCTGAGTTTACTGAACTCTAATATGTGTTTTCTTACTTTGGGCTTGCTTGCACCTTCAACTTCAAGAACACGGGCTTTTACGTTTTGGTGGTTTGCGATGTTATCTTAAACTTACTACCTGTTATTGCTGCCGTGAGAGCAAGGCAATATTAGTCACTCACTCATTCACAGCCATTTTTGCGAGAACAATCAAGACTGAGCTTGCAACAAAGCACCAGCTACAGAGTCTTCTTTGAGCGAGATAGACGCAACGGCCTGGTGCGTGCGCATACCGGCATCGGACACTCTTATGCTTTCCGACCAAGCAATAATGTCAGTGGTTAGCACAGGCGCATGTTGAATAAACTATACATTTCTCACTTTATAACCTTAATAGGTTTTGCTGTAGGTGAAGCCGTTTCGACTACTTTTACATCATACAGAATACTTTACAATCTAAACGCCTAAAAACACGTGCTGCTCTTTTTTTTTTTTTACCGTTATGAAAGACATCTATATAACGCCGGACGACTTTTCTCTGTGTGTGATTTTGCATCTGCAGCCTTTCCCATCAGACTCTTCCGCGAACGTGCCGATCACAAAAGAGACAACCGAATCGCTGAACATCACTGAGGTGACTTCTCGTGCGCCATTCGTGCCCAAGAAGCTTTCATACTTGACGAGCATTGAAATGGTAAGTTTCACCGACGCTCTTGAGACCACTAAGGCTCATCGCTTAAAGCTCTCACAAGATAGAGGCCGAGTGGTTTGACTGGCAGTTTCACCTTACACCGCAGCTGAGCACGCGCAAATGGTAGATAGGTGGGATGCTCATACCTACTTGATAATTCGCTTACTTACCTGCGCAAGCATATGTAGATGGATGATATTGACATGACTGAATGAAGCGGTGCTTTAAAAAAAGCTGGCAATTTTGGAATTTGATAAATTCAATTAAAATGCCTAAAGCCATGCATGAAGAGTTTACTACTCAGTTACCATGAGGCGAAAATAAAAAACGTGTGCGAGACAAAGCGCATTTTTGCTCAGAATTTCTTCTCATTTTCCCCTTTACATAGTCAATTCCTGCGCGGTTTGCTCTCCACGTGGCCAACCATCGTAACGCTTGTATCTGGCGTTAAATACTATTCGCAAGCCTTGCAGAGGCATACAGAAATATTTCCAGAAGCGTTTGAATCCCACGACCCCATGTTTCGCCTTTTCGATGGAGCGGTGACGGGGGCGGGTTGATACAACATGACGATGTCACAATATGCAGCTGCGGTAAGCATGTTTTAACTATAAACGAAGCTTTCGGCCGTTCACCTTTCATACAAGTTCCATGTTTGTACTGAAAACTATAACCGAGCCAACGTTGTCGCATGATGTTGACATCGCACCTTTGAAGTTTGCTTGAGGTACATGCAATCCTCTATAGAGGGAAAACGCCGACAATGTCATACGAGGCATTTAAACGAGGCACCGAATATTTATATAATTTGCCAGATGAAAGCGACATATGCAGTTATTTGCTGACCTTGAGTCGTAGCCAAGTTTGACAAACGTCTTTATTTGAAACCCACTGGGCTGTCGTTACCTGCACCAGAGAAATGGCTATTAAGCATGACCAAGGATAACCTTTCTCTCAAGAGACCAAATTTTTCGACTTCTCTGAAGCTGCCTGCAGCTCTGGTGTAATGAATTGAGGTGTGAAAAATCTTTTGTAGAAAGCCTAAGTAATCGCTTCGACTGTTGGCCCTTAATTCTTCCCTTGCTTCCCAGAGGGACGTCGCTCGAAAAGCAGCCGCTGCAGACCATAAATCAGCGAAAGGAGTACGTGTTTCGTCGCGTTACGTGGAGTGAAATAGACTAGGCCAGGGAAGTAAAAAAACGAAACTATGGGATAGCCCAGAGCTTCTAACGTACACCCGTTTCACATACGGCTGATTGCGTAACCACAAAAAAATATTTCAGGGTGAACGAAAAGCCTTGACATGTGTTCCGAGCGTTCATACTAGCCAACATCGATGTCAGAAGGCAAGACGTCCGAGTGCCATTCGCTTCTACTTGCCTGAGTATTTGTCTAGAAGAGTGCTGAAAGCAATGGCCGTTGAGAGCTGGTGCAAGGGTAGACTTGGTATCTCTTATCACTGTGCTTGCCAGTCGGCCATGGCAATCTTAAATAGCTGCCGTAGAAATGACTCTTTCACCCATCTGTACATAGCCTGTAAAACGCTATGTCAATCATTGCAAATTACTTAGCCTGAAACGTATTTAATCGACAAGCCATTCAAGCAGCGCACTCAGTTTCCAGGCGTTAAAGACCTTGTATCGCACCAGCGGCTTTACTCCTTTCCCTAACCACTTGTGTTAACGTGTGCTTTTTCTTAGTGAAACAACACCGCTGAAAAACAATCTCAGTGCGGCAGTTCATTTGGTTTTACAGCATCGTAATTTGTACAGTTCCTGCCGCCATGCGGTTGTGTTTGAAGCTCCTCACTGATTTCCGGTGAGTGGTGGCAGCGATAGTATCGACAATTTCAAATCTACGTCTGTCATGTAAGAACATATATTCACTCATAAGTGAGTTTGAGCCATAGAAACTTGTGGCGTTTACAAAGATTCCTCAAACCGCTCACTCTGAACCACTGCAGTGCGTTTAAGTTTTTGTTTCGCTTAAGTTCAGGCATCTTCCTGCTTCTTTGACCTTTCATTGCCAGACGTCACAACTCAATGTGAAAAACATGACCGACGGCTTGAATATTACATCCTTGATGTCTTCTGTCCCCATCGACGAGACATCGGGAGCCGGAGAACTCATTACAAAGACCACAGCAATTACGTTTGCGTCCGCTGGACTTTCTGAGGAGATGTCACTTGTGACAAGTAAACATACAATGGAAGGCAGAGAATTTTCTACAAGCGGCACGACCACTGCTTCGGTTCTCGCAGGGCTTTCTGAGGTGAGAAACCGGAAGTTATATGTTCTCTATGTCTTAATTCTCTTCTATATGATGCGAAATAATAGTGATAAACTATTCACATAAACTTCACCGCTCTTCAAATATCATACTGACTATCCAGAGCATTGTCTGGCAAAATGGGTCACATTGACCAGCTTCTACTTTGAATTTATGTGATGTGAAAGCGCTAAAGGCCTATAGTATAACTTAAAATTCAGCCTCCTCGCTGTAGGTGTTGCGCGAAAAATCACAAGCATGCCTTTTGGCAGGTGGCAGTCGTCAGGTGAAATGGTCGCGCACTGATCTCTCGACGGGTTGTGTAATTCGGTGAGGCCACCTAGCATGGCATGGTGCTGCCAACTCGGTAACGCATTTCAAAACGGAAAGAATTAAGGTACCTGTGATAAGACGAGCAGCAAAGTGCATATACGAATCTACAAGGAGAGCCGAAGACGGGAATTATTAACGTTCTTGCCCCGCACTCTTAAAGATGGAGCTCAAGAATCCCATGAATTTTTCTCACTTCTTTCTCTGACATACTATACAGATTCCGCAACTGATGACGACATCTGAGACAAGCAGCGAAAAGAGTAAGAGATAACACACAGTTATTGCAAACGTCTTTGGTGTCTACTTTAGTATAGCACTTTACACTCACATATTTTGCTTGATACAGAAGCAGTCGTTCGCAATAACTCAGTTTCGATTTCATTCTGGCGAAATTTGTTTGCAAGAGAAAATGTTCGTCGATTTCATTGCACAGCTCAGAGACGTTTAACGGACATAATTGTACCATAGCTTTTTTTCATAACGCTAAAAGTTTTATATAATGGGACTTATCCTGTCAGTTGATGTCCTTCAAGTGTACGTTTTATAAGGAGCTTTATGAAAGCAACAAAATATACCTGGTATAGCAATTATATATACCCCAATCACTTATTGCTGCAGTATATTTATAGAGAGAGCTCTTTTATGCCAGGATTTATTTATTTATTTATTTATTTATTTATTTATTTATTTATTTATTTATTTATTTATTTATTTATTTATTC
>JAJIZL010000129.1:370020-398029 GCA_023969395.1 Amblyomma maculatum | reverse complement strand
ATTTATTTATTTATTTATTTATTTATTTATTTATTTATTTATTTATGTACGAATACCCCAAAGACTGTATTGCCAAGGTTACCGGGTAGGACAGTTTGACCATGAAGCCAGGAACTTTCAGTTTGTTATAAAGTTACGTAAACGACTTAACATTGCTTTGGCCATTTACTCCAATAACCTTGACCTTAGACTTTATTTTTGGCATGCAAGCTTAACAACAAGCGCAACCAATCCAAACAGAGCTCTCGATCTGCAGGTTCACAAAAGTTAAGCCAGCACATTTTTTATTCCTAGGCACAAACAGGAGCACCGCTGCTGCAGAAGAATGCCACACCACTTTGTGCGAAACAGAAGGTACGCGTGGCAAAAAACTTAGATTTCGCATCCTATTCCACTTACAAAATAGTACATTGGCTGAAGTTTAAAGAGCAGCTGCATCACTTTTCGAGAATTTTGCGATATTCAAGGGTTCAAATCTACATAGGCTGTAGGTAATGCATGCAAAGTGTTTTTGCGCTAGCATTCAAACTGATGGCGTAATCGACGATTACATTTCGAGCTTCTCCTCACAGCACTAAAGTTCTGCGGAGAAGTTCAGTGATGACGTCACGGACGGTACTATTTATGATGTTCGTTGCTTCCGCCCACGTACTGCTGCACATTTTCTTTCTAATCAACATTTCTAGGGCTTTGTTTTCGGCAGCCTTCTTTTCATTTCTGTAAACCAAGTGTTTGTATGCAGAAAACGTACCGGTACCGTCAATGACGTCATCATGCTTCGCTGTGCAGTGCAGTGAAGCCTGATAGCCGTGGCGATTTTAATCGCTGATTGCGCCATTTTTTAAAATGCTAGCGCCAAGATATTTCGCATGCTTTAAGTACAAGTTATAATCATTCGACCGCTCGAAACTCATGGAAATCTAAAACCGGTGCACCTTCCCTTTAAGGGACATGTTTACCATAATAACGACGAAAAGCAGAATATATGATAATGGCTTCCGGGATTGCTATTCCCTATTGTGTTTCTTTCATAACTGAGCTACGTGTTGGAGTTAACTTTCAGCAGATGACATTCATCGCAAGCATAAATGCGCATATCTTTCAAGAAAGGGATGAGGAGACCACACGGAGAAATCAATAGCTGGTGCAATCATGGCTTGAGTCAAAACTTGCTACAGAAAAAGGCAGGATGTATCAAATACAGATGCAAATAGCTGCGTGATACTTTGGCTCCTGGTGAACGCTAACAAAGACTACACTTATTATGGAAGCATGTATATTTTATTTTTTTAGTTTTTTTTACTCGGCTGCAGACGAGTGTTAAGTAATGTTTGTTAGAAACGTTTACGGTTCACTCATATTCACGGTGTATTGTAAAGTTTTGCAAATGATGCTAAATTTCAGGGGTGAAACCTCAGGGTAGGGCGACTCAAAAATGCTTCAGGCACGCACAACATCTTACTGAGAGGCGGTTTCGTTTTCGTGAGTTCGCCATTGGGTGTCCAGTTAAGTCGCCAACATCCAAGTGATCATTGCCCTAAGCCGTGCTGCCACTTCAAGAACTTCTTAATTGGCACTAAAGGTCTCATTCAGAGATTTATAGATGCTGTCGGTTCTGGGATATTTTGATTAGGCTATACCGAGTTTCAAAATCGTATTGTTATTGCTTGCACTTTTTCCGACAAGAGCTGAAGTTTTATCCACTGCTGTGCGCACAACTTTATTTTGTTTCAGAGCAATATAGAACACGGCACTTTAATGGGTCTTCCTCCACCGCTTCCAAATTTTTGCTAACATCAATCACGACATGCTATACAGCGATACTCCCCCAGGAGTTGAAACGTTATTTTTTAGGGACTAAAATAAATTAGACACGGTCGGAATAAAAAAAACAGCCATGTTTATTATGTGCCTGAATCAATTACATAATGAGGGAATCAAGAACAAAAATTGAGTGGCATGTTTGCTTGGTTACGCATGGATGAGCATGAACAAGCAGTCTAGCGCCCGTTAAGTATTTTTTTGTTAATTCTGGTTTTGACCGTCCTTCATGCAAAGGTATGTATTTGACCTTTGCTTAAGGTTTTTATTATTATGGAGGAGGCATAATGAAAGTATTTGGCTAGATTTTCTCTACCAAAAAGAATATGATGAAGACCGCGAAATCCGAAGCGCTGCGAGAAAGACTGACAGGTGAGGATAGCAGTTGCCGAGATGACGCTGCATAATGGGAGTTTGCCGATTTAACTTGGCTTAAAGGGAAAAGAGTATTTATGCCTCGGGTCCCCCATTTTCTTTGGAAAAAGGATGAAATGCTTGCGCATGTTTTCGTAGACTACTTCGAAGCAAATTTCGTATGGAACGTTCTAAAACGAAAACATAAGAATAAATTTCCGCTTTACCCCCTCGACATCCGTTATCTCCCTTTTTAATGTGCAGACGGTATTTCACGTGTACTTGTGATGGCATTGGGCCTTCATAGCATTTCAAAAACCACGATGGGGAGCGATATAAGGCTAGTCATGCAGTACTTAAAGAAGCCATTCAAAGATACATAAAAGTTTTCAAGCTGACTGGCCTCAGCGCACTGAACTCTTGAAATTTATAGACGAATTTTAGCGATATCACGTCCATCTAATTCGGCTTATGGTCTTTTTGCAAATATTGTATGTCACGAGTGCAAGGAATACAAAGACGCGGTGACGCTCTTAACTGCCAATCCGTGACTTGGGGTTGAGGCGAGCATGTGTGGTGACAAGAAAGAATCAAAAAATGACAAATTTACTTCCGGTATGTCTAAAAGTATAGCTAGTCAATCTTAAAAAGATGCCATGAAATTCCTTAGTTACCAGCTAGTCTCTGCCTTCCCCGAGCGAAGCATTTACGCAGTTTTATAATCACTTGAAGACAAGGAGAGGACAATTACCATCTCCTTGCCTGTTTAAATCTTGTCCAGAAGAAAACGTGAACTCCATTTACATCTGAACGCAGCGGCCCACCTGAAGAATATGTTCGAAAGCGGTCGCGACCCGTGCAGAAACTTCTACCAGTTCGCCTGCGCTGACTGGAAGGCAATGTCAGCTGACTCCCAGCCATACGGAACTGCCGATGAAGCGCTCACTGGCCTAACGGAAGAGATGGCCAGGACTGCACTCGATGGTACTGTTTGTCACAGTGTTTAGCTCCATGTCCTTATCCGTAAAAAAATGTAAACACAATTGGCCTCCCTACAGAGGGACCTAGAATAAGTGCAAAAAATTATGCAGGGCCCTGTGAGGAAACCATAAATGATGAGCGAAGACAAATCAAATTTGGGCTACATAGAAAAGGCCTGGTATCTTTTCTGGTATCTTTATGACAAAGACATTGCATTTATTTTTAAAACAAATGATAAAGATACATTTAGCTGTCAGCTCAAGCTCCTGTTATAGCAAGCAAACTGTGACGCTTCAGAATTTCGTTGCAAGCATCCTTGCGTGCAAGGTTTTCTTGTCATCCGGTCAAACGTTATTCGATCTCAAGTTGTGTGCAGTCAGGATGAGGACTGCTTAGAAGCAGCGCACAAATGCCCACTGTGCGTTAACGCCTAACACCGTTTCCCGATTAGAAACTGTTCTTGCAATCCCTTGCTCCTGTTCCAAGTAAACCATGCGCAGCATTATATGCGCTCTCGTGAGGCATTCACATGATTCAACATTACAAAGACTGAGTGCTGCGTTTGGTCAGTGGCTGTATTACTGGCACTCATAAATGTTCCGTACAGCACGTAAGCAAGCGTTGTTGCAAACGTTGGGTCGCACTTGAATACCATGGTGAAGCACGATGTCATGAGCAAATATGTTACATCAATTCTGATATGAACATGCAAATTATGTGTTTATGCTTTAAACAAAGTTGCATTCAGGCTAGAGATTGAGGATATGGCATCGTTTTATGCACTTGCGGTAAGCTTGAGAGGAAGCCTTTGTCAATAATGAACGTGTAAGTCGCGCCGAAAAATTACATTGTTGACAGGAGTAAGCAAACGACTGCACATTGTTTAGTTAGTATAATTGCTCATATTTGTTCAGTCATGCATATATAAGGTTTTCCTCTGCCAAGACCCAGATGCAGCTGCACACGCGCACCATTGATGTCATTGTCAATTGTGATCAAGTTCTTCACATTAGGTTCATATGATACAACTGCTGACCCTCGACAGGTTTTTCAGCCGGCACCGAACCGGGAATGGAACCCTTACACAACCTTTGGAAAGCGTGCAACCAGAAAGGTCGGTATAACAGCTAGTAACATGTCTTCTCGCTTTTGACATGAGTCCATTTTCTTCTGCCGCTCATTCTGGATTATAACAACCTCGTATGCCATAATCAACGTAATCCCAACCAACCTCCACAAGTCGTGTGAAAGTGTTTGAGTCAGTCGGGACCATACTGATCATGGAGGCCGTACAAAATCAGGATATAAAAGAACAATATGTAACAATACTGAAATATATCTAGGTGTTCAAGCCAATTTGAGGCACGGGATTAAAAATACGACATTACATGCAGACGATGAAATTTAGCTGGAACTGCTGATAGTCTTATATTCAACCACGGGAAAGTTATGTTTTGCTATTTTGCGCGTGTTTCGAATCACATCGTCGCGTCAACTAAAGCTGTCACCTCAAGAGAAAACGGACATTGCAGTTACCTACATAAGGGCGGGAAGAAACGGGAGCTTATCTGCTCAGCTTTATGCTGTCCAGCACACTGGCCCGTATTCCTGAAGAATCGTCCTTCGAGCGTGTTTTTGGCAACTTCCTCTCCACAGGATCAGTAATGCGGAAACAGCAGTGTCAAGTACCGGCTCAGAAAGACAAAGAAATCGACATATTGGCTTTCGTAAGAGCGAAGCCATAGGCGAGCATCAGAGTGATAGCTCAATGCGCGGCTGCAAGCGTGTCGGCTGTACGGAAGATTTTGAATAATCATCGCATGCAATCTTTTCTTGGAAGCTTACACCAGAAGTTAACCAGCACGGACTTCCAGCGACGTGAATAGTTCTGTAATTGGGCACTAACTCATATAGAAACAGACCCTGACTTGAAGAAAGTAACATAGAAAGATGAGGCACAGTTCTGCCGGTACTCCGCTGTAAACGTGCACAATGCGCACTACTGGTATGACGCCAACCCTCATTGGCTACGACAGCATAAACATCAAGTAAGGTGGTCGCTGAATGTGAGGTGCGGCATCTATGGCAGCAAAACATAAGGAACCGTACTTTTTTAAACGCCATTGACTGGAAAATTTTACACAGAGAAAATATTAAACGGAGTACTAGAGGATATTTTTCATGGCCTTCCACTCAGCGTGGTGAAAGAAGTTTGGTTTCAGCATGATGGGGCACCAACGCATGGATCGTCACATACCGTACACTACTTAAATGCAAAATTTTCCCCACCACTGGATTGAGCGGAATGGCCCCGTTCTCTGGCCGCCAAAGTCTCCAGATCTCAGCCACCTAGATTTGTTTCCTTTGGGGTTATGTGAAGAACGAAATATACACGACTGAACCGTACAGCCCTGAAGACCTCAAGCAGAAGATCATCGCTGCATGCGCTGAAATACAACTGCAGATCATAACCAGTGCTCGATTCTATGCGACACCGTCTAATGATGTGTATTGGTATGGAGGGACAGCATTTCGAACTCGTTATGTAGCACATATATTTCGTGTTGTGAGAGCGAAGTTGATGTCCTTTTTCAGGCCAACAAAAAGTAAACTGCATGGTATGTCACAGTTGAAAGTGCTGTATTCTTTGTTAGCTTCAATTGCAAAACTGTATCTGTTTTAATAAATGTGCTAGTGTGCCTTTCTTAAACACTTTACGTATAAGAAAGGATTCATTTATCTCCAAACTGGTCGGAGTAAAATCACATTGAAGGTTAGACCACCTCATAATATACTTGTTGTTCCCGGCTTGTTAATTTTCTGTAATGGCATGGCGCATAACGCGCTGCATGCACTCAAGGTAATACAACAGATGGCGCTCAGCCTCAATGTGGCGTTTGCAGCTTTCTTGCTTTGTGACGCGCATAATGGCATGGCACTTGGAAGCACAAGTAAAATTTAGGCGCACAATCTGCCCAATGCCGCATGTGAAATTTCGTAATAATGTTATTTCTTTGTTAAGGTCAACTACTACATTTTATTCTTTCTCCTTTATATTTGATAACAAGCTAAGTAATATTTTGTAGCGTAATTAAATATCGACACCACGTTTCGAAGGGAAAATGGAGAACAAAAGTAACCCAGCAGTGCACTAGTGTGGAGAACTGAAGTGCATCGACGAGTGGCACCGGCATGTAGTGTGGCAGAGTTCGGAACTAAGAGGAGGGGTCAGTTACTTTTGTTCCCTGTAGTACACATTGAAATCCCCTTTCACAAAATTTTAAATCGGCTTGACTAAAACGGCATGCTCTGCCAGTACTTTCCGCGAATGGTGTGGTACCAAAGGCGTGAAATGAGTACGTGACGTTCTACGTTACGCTGGCGGTAACACAGGACTGTCCACGTCCATAGCTATGGTTGAGGGTGGCACTGGTGAACACTATCAAGGTTCGTATACAGACAACATTAATACCCAAGAAAGTAGCAGGTGGGACAGCGGCCGGTGTAGCTCAGCTGGAAGAGCACCGGACGCGATATTCGGGGGTCGTGGGTTTGATTCCCACCATCGGCACGTTGTTTTTCCTTCTAGTTTCTATTTATCTTTCCCCTAAACAGATTACATTACTAATTTATGTGATTAGCGAAGTAAAAATTTTAAAAAAGACAAAGTACAGTCCCCAATGCTTTCCTTGGCCTCGCCGACTGTTGGCTTCTTTCCTTCAGCTTAAAACGTAGTCACTCACACAATTTCAAGCCGATACTATCGGTAGAGGATAACATAAAGAGCTACGAAATAAGTAACATAAGTGGAAGAGGTGAATTGTTAATATTTTCTACCACAAGTTTAGCATGTTATGCAAGCTATGGCATACACGAGAGATTTAAACGCAACACACAATTAACTGCTGAACGCGATTACTCCACCAGCACTAGAAAAACATCGGTAAACAGCGCATGAAATAGGATGCTGTTGTTTAGTCAAGCTTCTGCTTTCAATATTACATCAGCACATAAAGCAGCACTTTATCATTGTTTGCTTTAAATTTTATAGGTATGTTTATGATAAACAAAAACTTTTTGTATTTTTATAATAGCGTAATGTTTTATTCCTATCGTACTATGTTAAGCAATTCACAGTTAGGTTAGAATATATGCATGCTATATGACGCGTCAGGATGCTTACGTTCCCGGCTGTAAATAAAATGGTTGAAACGCACTGCGGAATAGCGCGTTTGGCCTCGCATTCGAAATCTATGACCTCCCTTTCAAAAGCAACTCAGCAATGTGTTGCTGAAAATTGATGATAGCAATCAAAAATTCATTAGTGAAATGCCTTCGCTACGTTACATGCACAAATGACGGCGCACTTATACCTAGGTTTCTCTGCACCGAGCCGTCTTATCGCCCACGCAGGGGTGCCGCTCGCTTTGTTTTGACGCTGGCACTCGCCGCGCGCTGAACGAACGCTGTATCCGGTCGCGATATGCCTGCAAAATTCCCGCGCGTGGCCGACGTCAGCCACGCTTAGAAAATGAAAGGCGGAGTCATCAAAGCCACAGTCGCTCTTTGCCCGCTCAGTTTTTGATTGAAGGCGTGGAGACATGTGAAATTCAGCTCTATGCTGTCGGCATTATTATTTTGTATAGTCATATTGAACAATGCCATTAGGGTATATGGAGGCCACTCAATTCTGCGTATGCAATTGGCCCCCTAAATCAAATGTTTAAAAGTTAATTTCAGCATTTTTCGAAATTAATTAACGAATTGAGGCATTTTCTGATATCTTGGTCGCCGCCAACGTCCAAAGCACAACTATGGCACAAGAAGCATCCTCGCACTAGTGAATTTGTTCCCAAAATATTGGTTCACTTTGACTGAAAACTCCGTATATCTGCACAGCCATTATGGACCGTCGTGATCAAAAATACGAAATTCCAAACAGGAACGGTGTCCCGCAGAGAAGCACAATATCTCTAGTAACATTCACTGAAGTAAACAGGAGGTGTTCAAATACCTAGATTGGGAAGACTTGCGGATAAGATTTAATGGAGTACAATTTAGTAATAAAGCTCTTTTTCGGCGTGTAGTAGATGTCTGCTTGCACTTTCCGTCATATATTTGCCTTAGGGCAGGAAATCACTCCGTATATATTATTCTAAGCCTGACGTTAGGCAAAGTTGTAAAAATCCTGGCTATGCAGAGCGTTGAGCTTACATAGCTGAATCCCACTCTTGGCGCATGTCTAGTGGTACGCAATACCAGACGTAGCACCCATATTTTTTGTAAAAGAAACGTCGGCAGTCATGGCAAAGCCATAATGAGAGAATAAATTCATATGGAATTTTTAGTCAGTTTAGCATGCCATCCAAATCTACATCTAGCACGACCGCAAGCCACTTTATATACAAATTATTTGCTTAGTGTTCATTACCACGAAATACATTGAAATGCACTTGAGCAAGGTAGAATTCAGGGCCATTTGACAGGACACGATTTTGGATAGCGATTGTCCTTTATGCCTGTCTTGTCCTCGTCTGTCTCGCCCTAAGCCTCCCTGTAAAACATTGGATTGCGCACACTTGTTGCTAACAAAAATTTGGCCATATCAGCATTATGTCTGTCGTGGTTCCCGGGTGCTACTATGCTTACTTTCTTAATCAATGATTAACTGGCTTTAGCTCTCTTAGCCTATTTTTCACCTCCCGAGAGCAGTGTTGCCTAAATACCTGTGTATGAACGCTGTAATGGGCTTTTCCTGGAAGACAGCGGCTAAATTTATGCACATATGAGCTAGCCTACATCCTCAGCAAATTATTCGCTAGAGATATACTAGGACTCCCACTCAGAAGATTTCAGCCTACATTACCATCAAGCGGTCCTCAAAGCCGCTATATTGAAGTCTCCGAAGGACAGCAAGGGGGAAAACCGTGCAGCACATGGTGTGAACACGCCATCCTCCTTCCTACTACTTCACGGGTTCCTATCTAACTTCGATTTAGGAATTTCTCCGTTTAGCAAATGCACGATTAGCAAAGAAAAGGATCTACCATCCCCCGGGTGTGACCTAATACGAGAGAACAGTTTTGTGAGGTTTTCTTCGTACTCCAGTTCATTGCATTATTTGCCATTTATGTCCCCCATCGAAATGTCTAGTATACAACAGCATCCTCGCTTTCATAGTTAATTTTGCTTTGCAAAAATATTGGACGAAAGCTTGGCGATGTATATTAGTGCAGTGTTTCTAGAAAAGAGTTGCATGAGCGAATTTCTGAGAACATTGAGACTGTTTTTAATGTTCAGTGTAAATCCAATTGTCGCAGACAAATATACGCAAACGAATAGTAGTGACGATTTTTAGACAGGATATATGGCATTTCTTTCAGTTTGCCATTCATTTCGCGGCAATAGGCTGCAGGTTTCGCCTGCATTTTCTACGAACCCATGGGCCATTTAGAGCCGGTGCTGCTTTGACCGCTCGTTTCCAGGTGCTGTTAAAGACAGCCAGTTGAAGGCTATTCTGTCATCTTTTGGAATGAACATGAGTGACGGCGGCACAGTGACGCAAGCGGACTTGCTGCGAGTTGCGGGAACCGTGCTGTACAAGCTTGATAGCGCACCGCTGCTCTCTCTTCACATCACCGTCAGTCCCACGAACAGCACGCTCAAGTTGTTAGCGGTACGCCATTTTCTTTTATTCTCCCCTCAGTTTGCTCTTTTACAACTTCGGTCGACTCTCCGTTGCCAGTAATAGTTGGGGTGTTGCACAACTAGGAAATTTTGAGCCAATCCTCACGTACTAAATTTCTACATTGGCGTCACTTAAAAACAAGTTTAGTTTTAATTGACCCTTTTCGCAGGACGTAGCTTGATTTAGTGAGTGCTTGTACGTTGATCTGCTACAAACAAGCTTACCGAAGTCAGGCGCAGTGGGTATTACGTGTTGATCAGTTCCGGCGAAGCGCATATGTGAGTACAGGTTCGGAGGACAAACTTCACATCAGTTTAGTCAGGAGGAGTCTAAACACCGAGGAAGGAGCAGCTAGTGAGAAGCGAACAAAGCGTTTGTACAAACTTTCACAAAATGAAGCATTAGCAAGTTCACAGACGAGAACAGATCTGCTGGCGGATAAAATGTCACCCATCAAATATGGTTGCGCTATCCCGAATTCCCTAACAGGGGAAATATTGTATATTCTCTGCAGTAAAATCAGTGGGACATACGCGATCAATCGGGTTGCCGCCAACTGTCAGAGGCTGCACTCAAGCCTCCTTGCTCATATTCCGATGGTGATGGACAACTTCTCCCGTGGAGATATTAATTTTGTGCGATTAGCAGGTGGTGGAGTTTCAGCTACAGGTTGAAACAGTCCGATCAATCAGATGTCAACGAAGGTTATTTTCCCAACGGTACTTCCCGGAAGGTTGCACACCTACCTGGTGCATTTCGCGAGCGGAATCATTGCGGCCTTCCTTAACTCTCGAGAGACACATTCTTCTGCCCTTCTGCCCTTATAGACCTTTTCAAAATTAGCCAAAGGGCGCTGCCATATTGGGAGACTGGGCTGTGCTCAACACAGGAAAAAGCTGAGGATTCTTCCCCCCCCCCCCCACCTGGTTCTCAGCCCAGTCAAACCGGTTTCTCCCAGGGTCGTGAAAAGGTCTATACACCCCACTAAGAATGCTCTGCGATGCGCTTCTGCTTCCCAGCCTCAAGAGGGAAAGGGATGCGAAAAAGAGGGAACGGTTTCCCCCTGTCGGCGCCTGGGTTGAGGTGGAGCTAAGACATGAATGTGTTGCTCCCTTCCGTCCCATCGAGGTGACCGGTTGCTGCAACAGCATAGGAATGAAACTTTCGCCGTCATTGTGCACCGCCTTGGCGCTTTTGATGGCGGTCGCTCGCAGGCGCCCGCGTGGTTTCTGTTAGACGACAATCGCTGCAGGAGTCGTGTGAATCTCGGTTGGAACTCTTTTCACAACAGCGCTCAATGCGATTGCGAAAAGGCCCCTATGCCTGCAGGTACAGCCATCTCTCGTTGCTCCTACCACCGGCAAGCATTGCGCATGCATGGTGTAAGCTAGCCGTTTGTCTTAAAACAGTGGAGATCGGGAAGAAGAAGAAAAGGCAGACGTGTCATTCATGCAGAGGGCAGCAGTGAAGAAAGGGCGAATTGTTTGTTTGCCATTGACGAAAAAATATTTTGGCATGGAGCATGCTTCGAATATTTTTTCATCGCAATGAACTTACTCCTTCATGAAAGCGTAATTAAAACATTGTGGTGCAGAGGTGACTTACAAAATTTGTGCGCCGCTATACGGGATTGGATAACAGAGCCTATGATCTAACACCATTGTGAGTATCAATAATGGCTGTAAGTAGCCCAAATATGTTTCTGTACCAGTCCGTAGCCAGATGGGGTATTGTCTGTTGTAAGAATGATCTTGAAATTTTATCTATTGACCTTTGTTCTACTTCTCATTATGAAAGTATTGCAGGAATTTGGATAAACTCGTATTATTATCTCTACCCTTTATTATTTCCACTGCATGGGCTCTGCTGAGAAAGCCTCTGTAATGTTTTACCTCGAGGGTACCAATAAAAAAAAATACCTATTATGAGAAGTTCCTTTGGACAAGAAATTTAGACTTTCCTTACAGCTGTATCCTAAATTGTGCCAGGTAGAAAGATAAGTGTCGTCGTTATTTTTAAATTTCCGATGTGCTAAAATGCTCACAGAAGTTGAGTGGAAAAAAAAAGCTTATTCAGGTATGACCATGTTTATTTTCTTCTGTCTTTTATATATGAACGTCTCACTTAGTTTTACTCTTTTCCTCCTGCTTCATCATATTTCGCATTAAAAATCGTGTCCCAATACGATCCAACTGCTGTCATCAGGGATGCTGCTATTCGCTTTCCCTTTGGAAAATTCAGTTAAATAGTAATACGAACAATACCATCGGCATTTATTTTTTTTCCTGCGTTCTTTATTTGCACATTTCACGTACAAAATATCGAAGCGAAACAGGCATCCTTAGAGACCCCGAAATAGAGGCCTTCTGGTTTCTGGTTCAAGGTTATATCAACTGGAGCTGTCGATATGCACTGACATCGCACTGCAAACTTGTGCTTCGTATTTCACCTGCACGTCCACCTTCGCGGCCACACATGAACAGGCGCTTTTTACATCAGCAGCTAGATGTCATTTCCCCTGAGCCACCGTAGTAGGGTTTTCTCAAAATCTAGCATTTCTTTACGGAAGAATAGGTTTCGGCAAGTCCCTCATTTGGCAGAGAAATGTGGGCATGTACCATCCGTAATACTACACCAAGGAGCATGCCACTTTTGCCGTCATACTGTTTTATCTTTCGGCTACTACCATAAAGGTAGTTTTCGCGCTCTCTGTGCTATAATGCACCTTGACTCAATGTGCGTGGCTTAGTAGATGAAGTGTTGCTGTGCTGTCTTTACAGTTCGATGACGCAGACATTTTGCTTAGCCAGCAGGACATCATGGAAGACGCCAGCATCAAGCTAATTTCGGATCTCTCCTGCAAGTTTATGAAAACAGTTTTCGAATCTTCTCGACAAAATGACACGCTCTGCAACGTCATCGCACGCATTGCCATCCAGATGGCCGTGGTACGTGGATTTGCTTCCAGATAGCACATTTCTTCAAAGATCTGGGTTCTATTTTGATGTGACTGAAATGTGGGCTTGGAATGAATTGAAAAGAGCTCTGTTTAATAGGAAGTCAGGAACGCCTGCCTGGTTTACGACGTCTTTATGTCTTTGCCATTCTAAATAATTCACAAAATATAGAGCGAGTGCAGCTTAATGTAGTTAGGTTTGTGTTAAACTCATACGACCGTGCATCTTTCAGGGAGCTCGTAAAATGCAGCGGATTGCCCCCGTGAATGAGCGCAATCGCGTCTGCCGAATTACGTTTCTCTTTCAGCTCGTAAAATGTCACTATATTCTTAGTATTTCCAATTAATTTGCTTACTCATCAGGCTATAGCACGAGTCGAAGGCATGCATTAACAAAGCCCCCTTGAAAGCGCGAAATAACTGCTTTATATATTCTTTTTTTTACCTTATACGGAATGGAAACAACTCAACAGCGAGACTCTTACCCAAAACGCTGTACTAATATTTGAAAAGTGCTATCAACTCTTGTGAATTTGGGTGTGCTTATGTGCTTGTAGTTTGGTTATTTTTCCAGCCTGCTATGATTTGCACTAGATTGGAGTATCTAGAAATTATTAGATGGACAAACTTGAATCAAATGATTTAAAAGCCAAGGTCAATAAATAGAAACGAAAGCAAAAACACAATTTCCTAAAGGCAAATGTTAAGGCCAACTGTGCGACAAGAAACAAGAGTTCATAGTTACACAAAAAAATGAATGCAGCAACAGTTCGCATAACAACGTTTCGACTTGGGGACCTCTCTTGCCTAAATGTTGACTGAACAGTAGACTAAAGCTTAATCTCAATTTTTGTTCCGTCTATCTGTATTTTCGACAGCTCCATCTTCCTTACTTTATAAAAAAGATAAAATAGGGGATTGGGTGTAGATTTTTGAAGCATTCATGTTTTAAAGGGAGCACACTGAACGCTCTTATTCAGCAAAAAATTATTTACAACTCGCTTGAAATTTCCTCACAGTTTAAGAGGAAGTTAACAATATCCCTCAAACAAAAACTACAATTGAAATCGCCTCACCCATAGGCTGATGTAAAAACTGGAAGTTAACCAAAAAGACGGCATCTGCATTCGGGGCAGCACATGGAGATATTAGCATACATAAGACAGAGAGGACTAAGAAATACGATGGGAGAAACATGGTTTGATTGTTAGAGTGGTGTAATGTAGCTAAATCAAGTAAAACGTGCGTAAGCACAAAGTCAAACGCATTCAAAGGTTGCAACCAAAAGTCAAAGACCAGAGTCATGGTTTTGGTCAAAGGTCAGAATTGTCATAGCTCAAGAGTCATAGTCAGCCACGATGACCTAACGTTCCGCCGTAGTACGTCGTTGCAGTCTCATGGTATACCCTATCACATGTTGGTTTAATTCTTCAGTCTTTTAAGCTTCAGTCTTTATTCAAGAGAACAAACACTCAAAACTGAGTTGGAATTTGGCACCTCGTGGAGAAGTGTTTTGCACTATATAACAATGTACGTGCGTTAATTTTACTGCTGGAATAAAAGCGCATTAAAAGTATGGGTGGAGCATGCTAACCTTATAACACAAGAGATCTGATTGAGAGGAGCAGCAAAAGACTACCGAAAGGCAGCAGCGCTTTAAAAGCACTGATGAAACACGAACGTCAGTTGTGCTAGTGTGGCAGCTGCTTGTAAAAGGCAGTACTGCTGGAGATGATAATGGTGCTTGCTCAACAGTAGCAAGAGATGATCGCGATGATGACTGTATATTACCTACAACTTGTCTTAAGCAAACAGGAACCAAGCACAGTGAATGCAATAGTGGTTCACAACAGGCTTGCGCTTAGACATGAGAGGGCTCTGAAAAAAAAGAGGACAATTTAGAACAAGCCTTTGTTTGTTTGTTTTCTGAAACATGGAAAAAAGGAAGAAAAAAACATAGAGCAGTATGCTCTTAAGAAACTTGAAAATATCTGCTAATCGTTAGCTATTACCTGCTTCTAAATATGAAACAACCCTGAAAAGGTTGCAGAACACTATTTTTGTTTGTTGTTATTAGGTTTGGTTTTACAATTCAGGCTTGATTGAGAATCTTTTGGGATAAATGCGATAGAGAAGGCTGACACACGGAAATAAGGTCAGTATTTTTTCTTCAAACTTACTTGAGAGAAATGTGATAGACGTTGAACTACGACGATTTGACAAAGTACAAGATGAGCAGTAGACATCAAAGGACTACAATATAGCTTTAAAATGCTTAAACTTGTCCAATACTTTTTCCTCATGGTCTATTAGGAGGGGCCTGTGTAAACATTGAGAAGTACACATTAAAGTTCCCACCAAATAAGGCACACTGAACGGTAAACGTACATAAAGGACAAGAGGACCATACAGAAGTGTGGCTTGTTCTCCTGTTTGACCTAAGGCAAAATTACATGAACACTTCAACGTAAATGTAGAACGTCTAGAACAAAACATGTTGAAGAAAATACATGAACGTGCCTAGACCTCATTCTCAATTGACTAAAGGTATATCGTAAGTACCGGACTTTGTACCCGAACTTTACATGTTTAAAATTTAAAATTTTGTGCTTTGCGAACTATCTATGTGAGCGGACTATGCATGAATTTATTTCTTGAGATCGTTTGTCAGAGCTGGAAAAGCCTACTGATGGCTTGAAAAAGAAGGGGGAGAAGGGGTAGGGGGCGTGCCCAAAGTGTTCGCCTACGAAATAATTTCGCGCAAATTACATAACGAAATCAGCTTTAATTGGAATCAACTTCGATGCTGACACGGTAGCGAGGGGTATCTGCTTTCAAAATGCTTACATTTTGAGCACATGTGCAAGGACCAATGAATACAAATAAATAATAAATGGGACCCCTACATAAAGATGTAACGCCGGAGCTGGCACAGTCAGAATGGTTGCGATGTCTTCGAAAAGACGGAGGGCCTTCTCGACAGTCTTGAGCTCTACGGAATGTAATTTTGATGGGTTCTAGAACTGAAATCAATGCGGTTTAATAAAACTCACTGTTTTATTTATTGACAACAAAGTATACTTGCTTACTCATTGCATGCTGCTTGCTCGTGATCTGAAACAGCTGTTGTCAATCTAATTCCTCCCTGCGTAATATACAAACTGCGAGAGGGAATTAGCGGTGCCCTCCCCCTTTATTAAGCCAACGGCGAATCACAAGCTTAGTTGTGTTGCCGCAGTTGGTGAGTAAGCGCCCTTGCAGCAGTCACGCGCGTGGTTGGAGCTGCGGCGAGCCACGTGCTCACGGGATGGCATACCCCTACCGCTCCTCCATTTAAAGATAAATTGCGGCGCCGATGAATTTGGCTCCTGCTATCCTAGTCAAAGGAGAAAGAGAGCTGCTAAACCACAGCGCCCGAATTCAAACCCGACCGCCGGCGATTGCGTTTCGTTGGAGGTGAAACAAAGAGGCGTCCATTGCCTGTGCGATGTAGTGCACGTAGAAGATCCCCAAGTGGTCGAAGCTACTCCGGAGCCCTCCATTACGACACCTATTTTTGTCTTTCCGTTTCCACTCCCGCTTTCACGACGAAGTGCTATAGTGCTATAAGGCTTGGTCCTCGCAGACAAAGCAACTTCTTTATTCTTCATTACTATATAACTACTGAATATGCACGCAACCTAAAAACGATAGCTTACCAGTGTAATTTCTATTACATTAACATTTATTTTTCCTCTTTTACAGACGTCATCATACGGCAGACATATCGATGTGCAGATGGCGTCCTACGCTATGATGCCGTACCGCATTTTCTCGGTCTTCGAGCCGGTAATGCACACGTGCTGTTTGAAGAGTTACATGGTTTTCTTTTAATAGCACGAGACGCTTCGAGATAGTTGCAAAGCATGTAACAGTGCTCTACCTACCCTCACAAATCCTTGGCTGTAAATGGTCATAGGAGCTTTCTATCATTTCCTATGACAGTGTATTTTCGCCAACTTCCTATTAGATATCCCTGGCTATAAAGGTTGATAGAGTGGAAAATCATAAGTGAATTGATGTTAAGCCTGCAAGAGAAGGTTAAAGTGGGAATGCACCATGAAGGGAAGAGGATAGAAGTGGGTTAATGAAGGCGTTGTGACTATTTCTTCTAAGTCCTCGCACCACACTAGAAACTAAACCCTGTCTTTTTCCCTGGCTTTCTAGGATGTTTTACACTATTATGGAAACTTTTTTTTCTTCATACGACTCATTAACGGACTACGGAAGACAATATTGATCTATAAATAAAATGGCGTCGTTACTTCAACGGATTGCGCTCATGTCCTCTTTATTCACTGACGTAGCCACCGCCTTGCTGACTTTGTTGGAGTTATAAGCAGTCCTGTTAGTCTTCATGCCACGTGCCACATGATGCGAGTTTCGTGTACTTACTGCGCCGCAAACACCTGACAGTTATATCCATATTTCAACCTTAGCAAAACCCGTTCTTCTTTATTTCATTTGTAGTGCATTCTTCAAGTCTCAGTACGCAGATATGATCATAAAAAAAGAAAGATTATATTAAAAAACTGTCCCGTCACCCGATTGAAATTTGTGGCGTAGATAGGGCTTAAATCATTTTTTTTACTCTGTTTTGAAGTGAATTGCCGCTGACCCAGAAACTTAATTTAATTTTCTGACCTTCCATAGTCCATAAAAATGAAATCCAGGTTTCTCTGTCCATCATATTTATTGTAAGATATTCGCAACATAACGAATAGAGTGAATGAGAGAACGCATGGGACAGAAATTCTGTTTTACTGCGTTGAAAACATTCTTCCTAATTCTATCAAACAGCAACCCGAGCATGACGTTATGATGCGGTATGTGCGATTTTATATACAAATCGATCGTCAAGAATATATTTTAAGAGTGCTAATAATTGCAACCAGCATAAGAGCCTAATGATGCTCACACAGTGTAACAGATTAGGCGTTTTGTCCTTCGTTTCAGTTTCTTTCAATGGTAAATGGTACCGAAGCCTACTCAGGAAGCAACGCGGTGATCATCGGCAAAAATATGGTTCAACTATACACAGTGATGGAACTTCTGAAGTCTCCGTGAGTGCATTCCCTGCACTCCACATACGTTCCAAAGCAAAGCTCTTCCACTAAAGTTGATGTATTGGTTCTTGGCAGTGTATTTCCCGTAAGAACTTATTTTGGAGCCTCCGAATAGAAGTTTGCCCGACTCAACGTGTTTTTTTTTTTTTTTCATACATGCTATCGCCTTCAGTCAGAATAGCTGAAGATTGAAATATCGTGAAACGCCCTTTATGTTGTTTTTGACTTTCTATAAAAATATGGCCTTTTTAATTCGAAGTCCGCGATAACACACACAAGTAAAAATATGTGTTAAGGCTGCCCATGAACAAGGTCACCCTCTTCCGCATAGGTGCCGACTGCTGCTCGAAAAATGTTTCCGCACACGTCATCGCACCGATCGGCAACTGAAAATGCGGCTGTATAAGGTCGAAGATTTTCAAGCTTAGCAAAGGGGCAAGCTGCGAGGCTTGATAAGATCTTCTCAAAAATCGTGTTTGTATCCCCACAGACGTTGTTTTATGGCTCATGAAAGACTACTGCAAAAGTGCACAGCATGAAATATATTATATATACGGTCGACAAACCGCCACCGTCCTACACTTGTCTGCCATGCTTAACAATGCAACTCTTGTATCCGGACGGCTGTTTGAGGTACAGCAATGGTTTGCCATGTACACTGAAGATCTTGAAATGAATGCCACATTTCTGAAATGCTGAAGATATTACATCTTTCTGCTGGCACACAAACTGAGCGGTCCCTTTCTGACAATTTCTATCTAATCATGATACTTCATTGACACATCCTGAATTTTTTTCTTTCTAAAAATGATCTCGATACCTATGGAGAGCAACTATTTAGGGGATATGAGACAATCTTGCAATTGCATGAATCCCTGGCAGTAATGTGCAGTTCTCATAATATAGAGGGCAGCGAACCTCTAGAGAACAACACTATTATTTGCGTCACGATCCGATGAAATAAAGTCCACGCATGTTCTATGTCGCTCTGGTCGCAATATAAAAGGTCGCAACATGCGTGTACTTGAGTACTGTAAATAAACAAGGTATATATTTATATCATCAATATTTGTGTTATCATCTTCTGGTAAAGCGCTTGCAGATACATATACTGAAAGGAAGACTATGAGCACTCAGCGCTGTGGCACTCCATCACCGTCGATATTGACTCCGGCGCGAATGTCCCGCGCTGACGCTCTGGCCTACGCCAGATTGCTCTGTTCTGCAACGTTCGAAGTGCTGTCAGCGTTAGCCGTCGTATCAAGCAAATATTTCCTCTCTTCAATATTGAAGAGCAACGGTGACATCGGGCAGCCTTGGCCTATACATGCCCTATGAGAATCGCTACTCTAAGCTTCCTGTTAACAGCCAGATTCTTTTTGCAGTTAGTGCGGACAACTTTAGCTTCTTTCAAAACCGTGCATCTCTTCGAAACTTTCTATTTGACAGTCGTGCTTCCACGGTAGTGAACCTTCACCTCATCATCGTAGCTCCACTTTCGGTTACTCATTTGTTAGCCCTCGTCATAGCCGCCTCCTTTCACGGTAGCCACCTTCCAGAATCTTTTCTTAGGCACTCTTCCGGTTTCTAATTCCTTCTCTCTCTCCACGCACCGAAGCCTTTCAGCCACCCGTCGCCTCTCACATTGTCCTCCTTATTCCCGAAATGAAGGAGAATGGATTTCTATTTCACCACTCGGTCAGCTGCTAGGCTTAGCAGGTGGCCTTGCCCTGCTTATATCTCCTATGGCTTACGGGTGGCCGGTTACTTCAACTATTCAACTGACTACTGTGCTGACAACGATGCTGACTACGCGCAATCTAGTAAAGGATGCCTAACAAGTCTGCTCGAAACGTAAATGATTCAATAATTGGAGATACAATACACGAGGAGCATGTTGAAATTCCACATTAGGCCAAACAAGCAATGACGCTTTCTCATTCTTGGATATTTGTATGTAGGCGCGAGGCACTGGCTTACGTCGCGTTCCATACGGGCGTCTACCTGTCAGCGTTCCTGGAGGACAAGGAAGACTTCTGGCAGCCGGCCATGGTCCTCTTGACGCTGCAAAGGCGGCCACACCCTGTGGCGAAGTGGCGGCTGTGCCTGCGGCTCGTGGACCGGGTTCTACCGAGCATGATGCTCTTGTTCTTCCATAGAGCCGTCACCACTGCGCCGCTCTTGTCCGACCTCATGGCACGTGGAGCATTACCATGGGTTTTTACACAAACATGACCGCCATAGCACCATCAACGTTTAGTGAACTTATAGACGTTTACATGAAACCGCATATTGCAACCACTCACTCATCACTTCGTTGCTCGAGGTTACTAAAGAAATAACGACTTTCAACGGCCTCACGAAATGAAAAACAAGTTGCATTCACCCACCTTGGTATCATAAGTGGGACTGACTTCGAGCAAGGAAGTGAAAGAAATCGTTCTGAGAGAGCTCCTTACAAAATGCGGATGTGATTCGTGATTCGTGGCAAATAAATTTATACTTAGCATGGTGTTCCCGGCGTTACACTAGCTGGTTTTGAAACTTAGATTATTAGTGTCATGACATTCTTGACATTAAGAAATGTATTTACATAAAACTATTGTGCGGGTAAATAACCGTTAGGTGAGCCGACTCGCAAATGCTGCGTGGAATCGTATTGCCAGTCTGCACATCCCTAATGTTTCCTCTGAACTCAATTGAGCGCACACACTTTATTTATGCCTTTGTGATCATTTAGCAATCAAAACTAACTAACGTATTCTGCTGTTTTCTTATCATTTAGCCATATTTTTCTCTACGCACAGCAACTTTTTCATGTAAAACAGGGCATGTTGTTGTTGTCACTAAATAAATAGTATATACGCGGTTGTCATATGCCCTTATCAATTCCCTAAACGTTGAATCGTACTACTGCTGCGGTTCGTTCTGGGAACGATGATATCGATATAGATAATTTTTATTTATTTTTGATTTTTTCTTCTTCGACTTGACCATCTCGAGGTGCAATATACAACACACGGCTATAGGCATACATCGCAAGGCTTCGGTTTCAACCGCACCGTGCTCAGTTAAAAGTGCGCGTGGTTATCTTAGACACTCATAAGGGTAGTCCACTTGTTCACTAATTTTATTTCAATCCTACTGGTATATTTCGCACAAGAAAACGCAACGTGTGAGTTACGAAGCCTCCAAACATTAATATGTAATGAATATAAACTGTTCTTTCTTTTAATTTTATCAGACACTTCCTGTCGTAATGGTCGCTTACATTGTAGCTTTGGGTTTATTATTTCTTTCAAAATTGCAGGCTGATGTTAACGCCGAGGAAATACGCTATGCTTTCATTGCCAATATCAAGCAGTTTCACCAGGCCGACAATTACACCCAGCATATGCTTGCTGCCAAGGTGAGCTATGCGAATTTTTCTTTCCAGATTTTGCCACGTGTCGAAGGTTCGGTAAGCACTAGCTTTCAAATCTTAAGATGAGCAAAATAATGTCGTGAAAAGCGGGCTGCTACTAGTCCATGCAGGTGGTAACCGCACCACATTTTCTTTGACGCAGGCACGAGGGAGGGCGGTCGTATAGTACCGTCATTTAATGGCTTCTTACGTAAATTCCCCCTTTTCCGTAGCGGGTCTGCATGGCTCCAAAATTTCACGTACTTTTATTTCCGGTCAGCCTGCAGAGCAAAACTTCCCTACAGCTATGAGAGCCGGGAGTGGTCCTCCTATACATGACGGCAGAGTAGACTTCAGCAGCACCACTCTATACAGTGTTCTTCTGGAATAGCGTCCACATTTGTCAAATATAAGATTTTTTCTGACAGATTAGCGCGTTCGGGGCCACGACAATGTAAGCAGACAATGTAGCAAAGTCTAGCTTGAAAGGGTATTAACTAGTGTTACATAAATTAACTTGTGCCTTTAACTGCTAGGTTTTAATAATACTGATATTCTTAAAGGCGAACATAATATCCACAGCAGTTTCTAGCTATTCCGAAATGCCCTCCCGGTGGCGGCTGCATAGCGAGAAAAGTTTCGGGCTGCATTCGGATGAAAATGAAACTGAGTGGCCGTACACAGAGCTAGCCACGTCTATGCGAGCTGGTGTCGAAAACCTGTTTCAACCGTAACTTGCTCGTGCACTTGTGGCATCGAGCGTGAACTGAAGGAGACCACGGAATAGGCTTGGCCGGTTTAGCACTGATCCTGCGGGTCAGCAGCCAAATATTGGTGAGTCGATGACACCTCACACACTAACAAAATCAGCCGATGATGGGGCACTGTTTTAGAAGTCTTTTAGCTTCAGTAAGATGGTGTTGCAGGGCTAGTTGGGTCAATATTTCAGCTCATGATAGTTGCGCGAAAAAGACACACACACGACAGGGTACGCGACGAGCGCAAACTGACAATTGACTTTATTGTACTGACGCTGCACATATTTGAACGCTTCTTTTGTCGCCATCGTCGTAACCTGATGCCAAACACGTGGCCCAGCATAAAGCCAGTTATGTCTGCAAATTTCCTGGCATATCTTTCCCAGTGGCATCCATGAGAAAAACTACCTGTAGAAATGCCGCTGGCGTAAAGAGCTTAAGGAAGAGGTGCTGTATTTCCTATCCCTTACACCGGACAGCCATCGGCAGAAGCTTTCGCACTGAGTGCTTCACTGATACACCTTGTACATTTCGTCACTTTTCGTATTATGTACTCTAACGTCCCAAAGTGACTCCGGCGCTGAGCGTCGCCACAGTAAAGGGATCCCGTCAATTTGAATCACGGGCCTAATTACGCAATGATCAAATCACAAAAACTGTCACAAACCTGTCACTTAGCTCCCGCTCCTATTGGACGACAGGTCCGCCGGTCGGAATCTACTGGTAGGAACTGGGCTAGGCAATTGGCTTGTGGCGCATTCATGGCAGGTTGTGTGATATGATTGTAACATAGATCTCCTGAAGTTGTTTCAGAGACACTGACATCGCACATGACTAGAAATTGTTTGCGTTGTTACTTTATTTATACAAAGTGCTACCGCTTGGATTGATTTCATGTCATCGAAGAAGCGCTTCGGTTAAATTTATAGCAACTGGTGTTTTTTTTTTTTTTTTTTTAATATGGACGCATTTCGCCTTGTGCACATCGAATATGCTCGAGGTCAGGTGAAGGCCCACGCGAGCTCATGGTCGCTTCGGACAGCGGTATTTTCTAGGAAGCTGTATGTATAAAAAAAGAGGGGGTTGAAGTTGGCAACAGTTGAAAACGCGTTAACTGTCCAATGCGACCAGCGCAGAACATTTGCAGGTGAAGGTCGAGATCGCAAAGAAAATCCACTGACGGCGGAGAATGTCCACAAAACTCTAGTGTGGCATGTAGCACCTATGAGACGTCCTGAATTTCGGAACGCGTTTCGCTAAATGCATTTAACCTTTACATCTAGAATGACGAGGAGGCAAGCTGTACAGATTTGCCAGTTTCATATGTTCAAAATGTTTAAGCTCCGCTTTTGGTATAAGCTGTCTAATTATTACCCTATTGCTATATCTTTTGCATGAAATTCAAAATGCTGCTATCCTGGGGCTATTTAGGGTGAGGTATTGCTTGCACCCATGACACTCTCTGGCCGTTACCTCACCGAAGACGTTTCTTTCGCACACCGCAGCCTCAATTGTCTATTACAAATTCACAGTGCACAGGTTCTCCTGAATGAGTAATCTCCTGAATATATTTACTCTTTTTGGAGTTGGTTCATGGTTTTTATACGGTTGTAACTGGAATTACCTGGCGCATTTTATGTGTGAAATGCCTGGGACGGTGACAATGCAAAGCGCTATGTTCAGTAAGATCATATACATGCTTTTTGATTTCCTTATCTGCAGGCCCAGAACATCGGCCTGCACTCTTTCTTCACGGCGGAGCAATCAATGAACTCTTTTGTGAATGTCACTTCCGAAAAGGTAAGTAAGGTGGCATTCACGCCAGGTATCCTGGCAATGTTAAAGACACCCTTCGGGAAATCGGGCTTTGGTGTCGACTTTGGCGTTGTGACGGAAAACATTTTGGCAGGCGTCTGGCTACTAGTAGTTGGCCTTAACATGGCCAGGCACTGATTAGTTGGCGGTATTTGTGACGTTTCAAAACCACGTGTCATGGCTGAGTGGGCAGGAGCTGCCACGTTCCTGAGCGGGTAAAACTCCGTTTTTCTAATGTTGATTTCCAATGGCACATCTGGAGCAGGTTTTTCTGCGCGAGTTGTCTGTTCCAATGGCAGATGATCTCGCGTCGATCCCGGATCGCTCCGTGGAGCGACGATATTTGCTCTGCCGAAAACGACAGATTTGGCAGGAAGCCAGCATGGCGTTGTACCCGCTTCCGTTACAGTTGACGACCGGCTGCCGCTCCTATCGCGTGGCGATCCTTGGTGCGCGTTTAAAAGTTGAAAGTCAGCGCTGGTGTTGTTGTGTGTGTTAACGTCCTCGTTTTTCCCAAGGGTGAGGTTACTTCTGGAGGAAAAGCGCAGTAGTGCGCGTTTAGATGGTACGCCATCGCTCTTGTCACGTGGCGTTCCTTGCGCGTTCAAGTGTAGGGTGATCCGGCTGCGTCTAGCACCGCTTCAGGAGCTTTCCTTGCACTAAGTGCTCCCGCGAGAGCGAACACGTTCCAATGGCAAATATGGAGGAAGGGATCTCAGCGTGAGCGAGGCGCTCCGTTGATGCTCCGGCCGAGCTCTCGCGATCTGCCATTGGAATTCAACATCACAAACTTAGGCCGATAATGCCGACCATTTACCAAAGGCAGAAATCCGCTGTCGACGATCCACTCATTCACACCCAGAAGCTATATTCGACTTGTGTCCGTTTATGTACTAGGGAACATTTTTTGCAGTTAACGTGACTGTTCTATTTTGTCAAATTACGACAGGTAAACACAGCCGCCGCTTCCATCAAACTGCCTGGCACGTCTCTTTCGATAAACGTACCGCAAATGAGAGGGGGCGCGGAGAGGTGCATGGCATGGACTCCTTAAAGGGTAGATCATTTGAGTCCCAGAAGCAATAAACTTGCCACCCACAGCGCTGTTTTAGTCAACAGGAAGTTCATTAAGTGTTCCCTGCGCCAGGCGCCCTGGAGACGCATCCGCACGTGGCACGTTCCTTGTGTGCTGGCGCGCCACCAGTTTCACTCTCGAGTGGCATGAGTGCCTTGTGCAGCCGTCATTGGTCATTTGTCCTTGCCTGATTGGCAATCCACGGAGGCCGCCTTAAAGAGACCACTTAAAATTTAAAGGAGGAGGTAAAGGAGGATAAGCATTTATTGACACCAGGACATTTGGGGCCCCTGGCCCCTTGGGTCCGTGCACAGCCCCCTGGGTCCCCGCACGACCCCACCACGCTCAAACGTTCATAATCAGTCTCTCGATGACGTCGGCAGCCTGGCGAACTGCGATCTTTTGCTTCGTCGGGTCCTTGGAGCGTAGTGTGGTAATCCAGTTTTCCCAAGTCCGGAGTGGCAATGACCCGCCACTCTTGGTTGGTATACTACGGCCGTAGCTCTCCGGTCATCTACAGCTGCTTCTACTCAGACCGCACCCGGAGCGTCACCTTACCACTTGTGTAGTGTTTTCGCCAGTGCAGTCCTGCGGCCTTGATCCCGAAAAGGGTGCATGTTTCGAAGTATCGGTTTGACATAGAGAGATTCCCTGATAGCATGGAAGCGTGCTTAGTTTTGGGTCGTTGGCAGGGATCCGGATGTTACGTTTGGGCAATATTTGTCTACCTGTGGGTTGGGAAGCAAGGCGTGTGTATTGGGCTTGAAGGTGTGCTTCACAGGGCAAGCAGTTTTTTGTTTCTTATGTTCCCTACCAGATTCAAAGCCGTTCTTATCGCTTGCTGAATCATGGCGTCTAGCTGCTGAATTTCACCTGCAGTAAGTCAAAGATAAGGGGTCGCTAGCGAATACGACTAACCGTGTAAGCGTGAATCATGTGGAGAGTGTCAGCTTCTCCGAGTCCGTGCGCCTTCCTCGCGACTCGTCATATTAGTTGCGCGGTTGCGGCGAGTGCTTGTTTCAGTCTTTTTAGTGCTTCTTTGATCTTCCCGTCGTTCTGCAGATGCATGCCAAGTACACGTAGCATGTTCACACGAAGGACGCGTCTACCCTGGATGTGTATCTCAATGTTCGTGTGGTAGATCCCACCTTTCGGCGGCCGGATTAGGAGTTCCAATTAATCTGGAGAACATTCGAGACCGATGTAGCTCACGCTACGACAGCAGCAAATGATTTCGCCTTCACAGAAAATAATACTTACAAGTGTCCGCCATTACGCTTCTTACGCAACGTCGCAAAAGCAAGGTGGTGTCCGAAACATTCTTCAGTGTAAAACTTCAACAACTGTAATTACGATGTGGAGGCCTAGAAGGTCAGCTAGTGACAGTATAATAAAAATAATAATTGGTTCTCAGGAAGGGAAACGCGCCGTATCTGTCCCACTTTTTCTGTCACACGCTCCGTACGGGAACGGAAGAAGGCGGAAAGAAACGCAGAAAGAGAAATAGGGGAGCCACAGTGAAGGGCTTGGTGTAATTTCGACCACCTGAAGATGTTTAACGTGTACTGACATCGCACAGCAAACAGGACACCTCTTCCTTTCGCCTCCATAGAAACGCAGCCGCCGGCGGTCGGGATCGAACCCGAGCACTTCGGTGGCAGTAAGTCGGATTACCTATTCCAGATACTGGCCATCATTCCATGGAACAACAACCCGATCGAGTACTTTCTCGGTGTGAGTGCCTATATGTCGACATTGTGGGCTGATGACATGCGACAGCCCATGGTCGCAAAAAGGTGAGGCGTCCCTTTTACAAGCACAGTTTTTACCAATGAGAGCACATTTCAGCTTATTACTGCGTGAAGAGTAGTAATAATTCTTTATGGCGTCTTTTTCTTTGCGTCATTTTGGCCCGTTTTCGTAAGATAGCGACACTGAAAGTTGTACCGCTTCGACTTGTCTTGTTTGTGTGGAAAGCTGGCCTCTGTATTGCGTTAGTCTACATGTTCGCTTTAAATGCTGTTTGAACCAGAGGGAGTGAAAACCCCAAAGTAACGTTATTGACTCACCTTCTCTTTTTCTCTAAAAATAAATATGCCTGCTTTATTAGGACATTTGTATTTATATTGCCTCAGCCAATGAGTAAACTTACAATGTCTCTTTTAAAAGCTGTAGAATATGTCCTTGTGCACTAGTCTATATTTAATAACTCAACAAATAAGTTGCCCATTGATCTATACTTTGCCGTTTAAATATTAGAATTTTCCCGCATGGTTACCTATTGCAATCACTTAATATTATTACCGAGGCCTGCTGCGAATCAGACACGTGATGTGCCAAATTCGCTTTCTTAAATATCGAGCGAAATGCCGTTCTTGCAATACTCATAGCATATCACGTAATTCTGCAAGAAGAAACAAGAGCAATTGATATTTTTGCCCTTCGTATCATATGCGTGTCATTGTCATGCCACCATGTTCGAACGCCTTGAATCTTCGATAATCAGCAATATACCAGGTCATTATTTTTGATGTTGTAATAGACCCTGAGCATCATGTACCAGCGCCTCCTTTCAGAAAAATTAAATACCTTTAATACACCATAGCTTGTCAATCGGCGAAATAATGATTAGATAGGGCAATTTCGGCAAATATGTGCGTGTATGAAGCACTGTACATAATTCTTAAAATTATTTTGTAATTCTAGGATTAAAGAATACAATGCGGCACTAAATTAATGACTTCATGGAGAAATCTTTGACATCCACTCCGTGCTGTGGCGCTTTGGCGCACCATTTGTGGTATCATGAAGGGTGATTCAACCTGAATTTTATTTTATTAATTGCAATCCATTCCCGTTCTGTACATATTAACGGTACCGGAAGATGACTCCGTGCGAGGTGCGGAGAAAGCTGAATGCATACCACAGTGCATATCCCACTGCCCCTTTTTTGTGTCCGGGCTGCATCGACGTTTACAGAGGTTCATTGTGGATTATACATTGCGTAGTTATAAGTACGCTAGTAAACCACTCGTATTATATATATATATATA
>JAJIZL010000129.1:337792-355020 GCA_023969395.1 Amblyomma maculatum | reverse complement strand
TATATATATATAGGATTGTTTCATATATATATATATGAAACAATCCTAAAATGGACAGCTCGGAAGATATTCAACCCTACTTTACAGAAATTAATTCTAAAACTTCTGAAGACATTTTGAGGGTATTTGTTCAAAATGCTCTTCGAGAAGCGCTCTTTGATTTTTTTTTTGTCTTTCGTATTAATAAGCAAGACTTATATAGGAGCTAAAAGTACGCGCGCCAATCTCCCATCTGTGTGAATGTCCCTATTCGATTGTCGTAGAGTGATCGTGCTCCTTTGGGAAACGAAGACAGGGGTTAGCGTTTTACGCGTCGGAGACGACGTTTTGGCGCTTGAGGGAGAAGTCACATGAACTGTAGACAAACACCTTGACGATCTCATATTACTGACGAAAGCTTCCAGACTTTCTGACATTAATGGTGCAGCTGTTGGTATAGAGCCACTACCCGCCGCACATGCCGTCACTGTACAGAAAGCGGAGGAATAATAATTTAACGAGGTGGCGTAGCGCGCTAAGCAGAATATTTCAAGGCCGACATAATTTTAATGAAATGTTCATGATTCCACACCTACTCTATTTCATTTTTTATTCTTGCATTTTCTGGCAGCACGTGCAGTGTTCAGACTTCAGTATGGTTCTGTGCAAATATAAGTGAAATATAGCAAATCAGTAAAAAATATATATTGACTTTCATCTCTGTTATCTGCCTTTATTATCGCACGTACATCAAGGTATAACATGCGCACGGCGTCACTGCGAAAGAACTGAATCGTGGTGACTGATAACCGTCGGCATCGTCTGCTAAACCACACCATGACGGGAGCTAACAAATGCGATCATAATTATACTTTCCCTTAGACTAGAAGCATAGACGTGTCAGCAAGTAGTCCGCGGAAGTCGAATTGACCCACTCATCGTTTCCTGCACGGTATGACTTACACACACCTTTTTTCCGCATTCGAAAGAAATGCTGCAAATTCTGGAAAAAAGAGAAAGTCGAGTGAAGGGGTGGTTGCAGGCTGCTGTTGAGCTGCAGAGGTCGGCTGCAGAGTGATTGCCAAAGGGAAGCGACAGGGCGTCATGTTTATTCCGGGCGTCTGGGCAGTCGGGCTTTATTTCATAACGTGGAAAAATTCTCCTGGCCGAGAGGTCCTCCTTGAAGCTTAAAAAGAAACTGTTGTTTTCCTGTTATCCTGACCAGACTTCGATACAATATTGATTAGGTAGCGCCTCAACCGTAACGCGCATTACCGCCTTCATAATTCATTCATTTTAGACCCAAACGCCTACAAACAGTAAAGCTAACTCTTGCCGTCTAGACAGCCACTCTGCGGCCAACCTTGTTCATCCATCAAATACTTTAGAGCAGCACAACAGGGGTGGAAAATTATAACGATTCTATTCCACCCGGAAACGATTCTATTCCGTCGCCAACTCTACCATTGGCCAGTTAAGTTTTGAATCTGTGCAAAATAAGGTTGCGTTGCAGGACGTCATCAGTAAGTTCACGTAGTCGTCACCTCATGCGCAATTTTGACGTCATCGCCGAGGGAATGGAAGAGAGTTTGAAATCGCTATATTATTCCACCCAGAACTGCATAAGCGTCTATGCCAGGTTTTTTTTTTTTTTTTTTTTTTTTTTTCATATTACGCGGGGCATTCTTTGAATGTGGTAGAAGACGCTGCGGAATATATACAGCGTAACAAACAACTAAAGAGGTTTCTCAAGATGCTCTACAGCGTTCCGCGTCAAATTTTGAGTCTACAGCCAATCTTTAAAATGTTAATAAAGCAATGAAAATTAATTATTCAGTTGAGAAAAGTAAAAAAATGACTGACGAGTTACTCTGTCTAGTCTCACATAATGCATCAATTCACTTCGTTACGGAAGTATTTTTGATATTTTGCTCAAATTGCGTGGGAAGTCCTCTCAATATTACTTTATTTTATCGTCATCTTGACCATTTGACATCTATAACGAAAGTCTATTTTTCGTGCATCCCGGAAACCAAGACTGACTCTAATGATTGAGACTATTTTGTGACCCCTTCCATCTCTCGATGAATTAGCAAAATAAGTTGCTCTTAGAACAATAGAACGCCATACGACGTTACATTTGCCTGCTGGCCTTTACTCTCGTGTTAATTTGTGTGCGTAATATAGACAGAGGAACAACTATAAAAATTCTAATCCTTCGCATGCAGGGTGAACGTGCCGCTGATGAACTTCCCCGAGTTTGCAGAGTCGTTCAAGTGCCGAGAAGGGACGCCGATGAACGCCAGCCACAAATGCAGCTTCTGGGCCTAAGTCACTGTTTAAGCTTTACGGAGTAATGAAAAATACAGAAAACTATTATTTACAATTTTGTTTGTGTACTTTTGCCTCAAATTTAATAACATAGAGGCGTGCCGTGTGGACAATTTTGACGTTCAAATAAAATGTCAATTTCTTGTTCAACTGTCTGTTGTGTCCCTTCACTTGACAATCGGTCACCATTGTTTAATCAGATGTGTTGAATACTGTTTTGCATTCCGAACGCATAACCATACGTCAATGCGTACAACTCAGGTATGAATGGTTTGGTTTGGTTGGTGGAGTGTAACGTCCCAAAGCGACTCAGGCTATGAGAGATGCCGTAGTGGAGGACTTCGGGAATTTCGACCACCTGAGGTTCTTTAATATGCACCGACATCACACAGCACACGGGCGCCTTGCTTTTCGCCTCCATCGAAAAGCGGCCGCCCGCACCCTTGGATGGTGATACAGTTCGAAGTAATGCAGTGCTCAGAAGCAGCCTTGTGGACAAGGAAAACTGACAGTGTTTAGTGGTAGTTATTAAGGCGACAGCCTTTATTGCCTCATCGTGTCTTCAGCAAAAGTGTCACGCTTTTGCGGTGGCTCTGATTGGTCGAGACGGAATGACGTCATGGAGGTCTCGACCAATCACAGAGCACTCCAACAGTATGCGCGAATGCGTGCCTTATTGACCATATGCCAATCAATGGTATATTACTAATTAATTACTGAATAAATACTAAGAATTACTGATTACTAATTACTCATTTAGAACTTATGACTAATTAAGTAATAATACTGATTACTAACTGATGACTAAACAAATAATAATTACCAATTAGTAACAGTTGCATATTTAATAGTTTACTACGTAATGCCGCGCACCCAGTAAAAAGCCCCACCACAGTATGCGCGAATGCGTGCCTTATATGGCCATTGCCAATCAGTGATCACTAACTAATTAATTACTAATTAATTATTGACTGAATAAATAACTAATCGGTGACTAAAATAACTACTGAAGAATTAATAATTCATTACCAATTACTATTTAGTGACAGATGCGTAATTAATAACCATGCCGCCACCACCATACTATGCGCGAATGCGTGCCTTGTATGACCATATGTTTACTAATAATCAATTACTAGTTAATAGCTATATAACTATCTATTAATTGCTAATAATCAATAATTACTGATTAGAGACATTTGCATAACTATTACTTCCTGATTATAGCCGCGCACCCGGTTTAATCAACCACACAACAGTAAAAATAGAACAACTACGAAGATACAAGGAGCGCGATCTCATCGCTAATAAGCTGATCTCGAATTGCTTGCACCTGAGGACAGGCGCAAGTTTGGCGCAACACTCAGGCTTTCGCCTTTCAGCACTTCAGTCGCCAAAGTGTCCTGGAATATTTAATTTCTTTCTCCAGCATTTATAGTCTCCCCAGTTACTACACGTGAGGAAATTGGCCGGCATTTCGAATAGCGCCTTCAAGAGTATAGTTCTAATCGGAAATGCTGAGACACGCTGAAGAACAGCTAGCTTAAGACGTCTGCATAAGGAACCCATGAGGTAAATCTGCCAGGTTAAAGAGCCCGTCTACTGTGAGACGTTAGTACACGTTAAATGCCCTGAAGAGATGAACATTAACCACATCCCTAATCTAGGGCCTCTCTCATAGCCTGAGTCGCTTTGGGTAATTCAACCACATACACAAAATTAAGCTTTTAGCCCGTCGCACCCAAAGAAATTACCGCAATTCTAGAGTTTTTCCTAGCATCCCTTTCGTCAAAGAAATGCGAGCTTTAAATGTATTGCTAAGTATAAAAATTAGACTAAATGAGCATACCTTTTAAAATTTGAGGCTCGCTAGAGCGCTGCCGACGTAAAACAAATTACGGGCCAGACGAAGTCTCTGTAATAAAAATTTAAACTAATTACAAAGCAACCATTTGTGTTACTTTGGAGTTAGTTTATTAGGTTAACTACTCTAATTATTCTCTCCATTCAGCTAATCGTTTGTGCGTACATATTTTTCGACAGGATCTGTACAGACCCTGTCTACTTTAGTCAAGAAATGCTTTCGCACTGAAATTAGAGTTTCGCTGAACTCAAACTGACTCAGGCATGCGGAAGCAATGTTTGGCGTTTTTTGTTTGGTGGTTTAGCACTCAGGTAAACACCAGAGTTAGGCAAATTGTTAAATGTCTCAGTAAATTGTAAATTGGTCTTCAGGAAAACAAATGTGCAGTAACACAAACTTTCCGTGGACACGTGACCCGCGGCGTAAGGTACGGAAGATGGGAGTGAAAACGGAAAAAAGAGAAAGAACAGTCGTTGTGGAAGGCCTCGGAGTAATTTCTAACACCTGGGGACCTTTAACGTGCACTAATATCGCAAAGCACAAGGACGCCTCTACGTTTCCCTTCGATCAAAAACAAGAGAGGTTATATTAACTTCTTGATCGAAATGCAGCCGCTGGTGATCGGGTTTGAACCCGGGTATTGCGAAAACTATTCGGGCATGTTAACCACTGCACCACCGCGACCGGGTGGGACAGATTCTGACTAGGTCAGATTTTGGGGTTCAGGAAGACAAATTGTGTTCGTCCATCCCAATTTTGAGGTCATCACTGAACTGACCATATTTGATTTGGACTTTATAGCAAATTTGCTCAAATTACATGGTTATTCGTGCTGACACGTATACTGATAAAAGTTGCTGCTGACATTCTCCGTTCAGGACTTAATCTGTTCAGTTAAGAAATGAACGAATCATTTAAGTATTTCACGGAATTTAATTAATATTCGTACTCTTTGTTTATGTCCCTTATTACCTTTTATATTAGTTATTTATGAAATTGATGACTGGCAGTTCGCGTAGACACACTTTGGGACAGGATTTGTCTCGTCACCCACGAGACAAGAAACCTTTGCGCCTTAAAACACAGCACCGCATTCTCGTGAAACTTATTCTGTCCTGTTTGTCAAAAGTTTGGGCACCAGAGGTAGAACAGGTGTTGATAATCGGAAGACCTTAAACTGAGTTGCGCAGCTCAGTTAGCACCTATATCGTTTCCCAGTCCAAGAAGCTGCGACAGCTGCCGCCAGCAGTTAAAGGGCCGCTTAGAAGGTTCGTGTTAACTACAGCATCATTTACCACCACTGCTTCCAGATACCTGAAAAAACTGTCTAAAAAAGAGATAAGGAGAAAACAGCGCATGAAAAGTGTAAAATAAGGCGCGCAGCTTAGCAATGTTAAATGTTCAATGTTCAAAAACGCGGCACGCTGCTTTAAAGGGAAGCTGAAGAGTTTTTCGAATTCATTAAGATGCTCACGTGTGAATGTGGAATCCTTATAAATCATGCGGGTGAAATTTTTTTGCAGATTCATTGCTTAGGAGCGACGTAATCGCCGTTTAAATTTGCGCGGTAGCTCCGCCCCCCGCCGTCCGCCGAGCGCTGCTGATGACCCTGACGATGCGAGCCGAAACCGGAAACCGCGGAGTGATGACGTCAAAACTGGTGATCGTCGCTTCGCAGCCTCCGCGACCGTACTTCTTTCTGCGTGTGGGCCTGCATAAGCTGCTTGGAGCTGCACTGTGTTTCTGCATTTGTGCGTTTTTGTTGTAAGGTACAGAAACGTGTTCAGTATCGAGTGACGCGGTGGACCCATCATGCCGGCGTTCTGCGCAGCCTTCGACTGCACGAACACCGGCGCCCGCGACGATGTGATCTTTCATTATTTCCCGCAAAATGAGAAGCTTTCCGCGAAGTGGGTCTCTGCAGTTAAGCGAAAGGATTTCAAGCCGTCAAAGCCAACAGTGCTATGCTACGTGGATCAGTGCTATACTACATTTGCTCGCCTCAAAATTCACTCATTGTATCCTGAATGCAGTTTGACAAGAAAAGTATACTTACCAAAGGACGTTTCCAATACGTGAAGGTGCTGACACTTCGCTTTCGTTCGAGTCAAAATCACCGCTTGAGCCAGCATCGTTTCTTTCTTGGGGAGGTTTGCTTTGCATAGACCGATCCCACTGACCGATTTGCGCATGCGCCGGGTTTCCGCTTCTAGTCGGCTGGTCAGCGCGCGCACATACGACTACACTCTCCGCAATCTCCGCTTCACATGAACTCAACGCATACTTCCCATACCTCACTGCCAAGAAAACTTGGTTGTCATTATTACAGTGACTGTTGATGTTACAGTGACTGTTGATGCAAAGCAAGCGCTCTAGGGGCCTTAATTTTTGTTCAACCAGTAGCCTCCGATTCAGTTGTGAGGAGCTTGTCGGAAATAAACGAGGGCTGCGTACAAAAAATTGTATCACGGTAATTTATGGTTCTGGTAATTGATGGTTGATTGGTGTATGATAGGCGATGGCGAAATAAAGAAATTATTGTAATAATTGATGAATTAAAGAAAAAAAAGAATAAATTGGATAAAGAGGGGTTCAACGGTGTAAAAATGCTCAGGATTAAAAGCCGATGCATGATGATGCTAACAGAAATTTTAGATTATATAATTAATCAATTATTTAGTGACCTAATTGAAAAAAATGAGAAATTAGAAAAAGGGGTTTCAATGTTGACAAAATGGTCGTAATCAAAAGCCAGTGTTTGATGATCTAATAAAGAAAATTGAAAGTGTGTATTTGCTCAAATATCTGAAGCAACAAAAACAAAAAATAAAATAAATCTGATTCAAATGTGCTAAATTTCACAAAACGAAAAGTCAATGATTGATAGACTAATCAAGAAAATTTAGAGGGGGAACTGACCAATCATTTATTCAAAATAGAGGAAAAACTGAAAGATTATGAAGATGGGTCAAATACACAAAATAAAAGTAAATGCTTGATGACGATAATAAAAAAATTAAAGCATAAAAATGACCAAATAAATATCTCAATGATTGTATGAAATAATAAAGTGCCCTTAACGATGTCAAACTAATTTTGACACCTTTGAACTACATTTTTTAATAACACAGGATTTTCAAGCACTTCAGTTATTTTTTATCAATTATGCACTCTAAAGTTTGTCATTTAGCGCCCTCTAGCATTGACTTTGTATCCTGGGCATTTTGACACCTTTGAACCCCCCTAATTTTTCGAATTGTGACTTCTTTCAAGTATTTCAGTTAATTGACCAATTACACACTTTAAATTTTCTTTTTTAGTATCATCACGAGTTGGTTTTTTATGCGAGTATTTGACACATGTCAACCCCCTTTTTCTAATTCTTCATTTTTGAAATATTTCAATTACCTAATAGATTAATTACACACTAAACATTCCTAATGGCATGATCAAGCATTGGCTTTAAAGTACAAATAATTTTGACACCATTGAGGTCTTGTTTTTATTTTTAATTTTTTCCCATTTATTATACATTCTAAATTTTCATAAACAGAACCATCTAGCACTGGCCTTTCATTCAGATAATAGGAAACACAAGTTTTAATTTTTCAAATATTTCAACTAATTAAGTGGCAAATTACACTAAATTTTCTAAGCATCATCAAATTGTCTTTTCATCTGAGCGTTTTGAGACTATAGAACCATCCATTTCCCAATTTCGTTTTTCCTTATTTAATTAGTTAATCACATTGATTCCATTAGGTCATCGTCACCTATCAAATACGAATCAATTATCACTCAGTAGAAGGACAAATTACCGGCGTAAGGATTTTACGCAGTGGTCCTTATTTCCGACATGCGGTGCCAACAACTATTACTTCTACTACTACAACAGCGCCGACGGCTATTCGGCCGAACGAGCTGTATAAGCTATTGCATAAATACATAACACTAGAGGGATATATGTGTTATGTGCTGTTACTGCGCCCAGGAACGAGACAGATGAATTTTTCCAAAGCACTAAGGCATACACACGAACTAAAAATTGTTCGGAAACACTGGTCCGGGTGAATGGAGCAGCCGGTTGACTACATGTACCAGCATGCACCGCCACAGCGGCAGCATCGTGAAACTGGCCGGTGGGATCGGTCTATTAGTTCGAACATATAGGCCATGACACCAAAATCCTCCGGGTAATCGTCCATGTAGTTCCATCGTCATATAAGAAGCAAAACAGCAGCATCAAACCACCGTGCGCCGCGCTTAATATGCAGCGGCGCGACCGCGCCGGGCCTACCGAGCAAACACCTTTGTTGACGTCACAAGAGGCCCAACCAATCATAGGAGGCAGCGCGGCGCGCGAGGTGGCCCGCCGCTACTGCTGGACTTTTCGCCAAAATAAAACAGGTTTGCGCTTTCATTTGGATGATTTCGATGAGAAATTCGAATTTCGAGGATGAAAAAATAGTAAAGTGCACCTCTTCACTCAATTTTTCTGGGAAACCTTTCAGAATCCCTTTAAAGAGCCACTCTCCAGGGAAGGACCTTTTAAGCAAAGGAGCCCACTGTTTCGATCAGGTACCGCAGATAGTCTATGCAAAATGCTACAGTGACACGCGCGCCGCAAAGCAACGAAAATACAAATCGAAGCTCTCTCATGCTCTCCTTCGGGAAGCCAGCTTCCCCGTTTCCTGCGCTGGCCCATCGAGCCAGTTATAACGTACTTCCAGAGAACGACGTCCATTGGTCCGTCTCGCTGACTGACAGGAGAAGGATGGGTGTCTACCGCTCGCTGCGCGCTTTTCCCTCGCCACGGCCAGACTGAATCTGGCGGCACGCGCTCCCTCGCCCGTTTTTTTTTTTTGTTTTGTTTTGTTTTTTGTTTTCTTTCGCGCACGCGGAGTGCTACGGCCCAGCTCCCGCCAAACGCGGATGAGGAAGGGGAATTTGTCTTGCGGAGGCTAGACGACCTCGGGCAGGAGAGTGAAAAACCTTTGCGAAGGAACGGAAGGAGAGAAGCATGACAGAATCGGGTGATTGTGGTGGCTGTAACTGCGTTATTAGTTACTCTTTTCAAAAACATTTTGCGGCCTTGCGTTCTAGGGGCGAAGTCTCACAATCACCGGGGAAGAAAATATTTTCGACCGCAGGGTGGACAGTGGGCCTTAAGGCGCACGAACATTAGCGGGAAAATGCACAAAACAGGACGTTTTCCAAACACTGTTTCCCACAGGAGCCGTTTTTTTTCCCCCGCATACTGGCTCGTCTGACGTCCCACGGAGCGATCGGGCCTAGAGCTATGTTTCCCGTCCCGCAGAACGGAGTAGCCAATCCGAGCCGACCGCGGACTGTGACGTCAGTCCAAGTTCAGGCACTCGTCGGCGGCGGCTGTCATTGAGTAGCCCCCTCTCGCTTTGCTCGTCTGTCAAGCCGCCTCTGTGAACGACGCGCGTAACAATCGGAAAAACATGCGGGTAGATAAGCAGCAAAAGGACGACGCGAGAAAAGCGCGCGCTTTTCCTTCTTCTCTGGTATCACGTGACTAACTCTTCTTGCTCCGCTCACCTCATTCCACGACAAACGCAGCGGGAACAAGTGCGTACGGCGAAAGTAATTCCGGGAAGCAGCGACGTAGCGACGCCGTCAACGCTACGGCGTTGCGGGAAGTTTCCCGCTAGTGTGCGCCGGGCTTTCTATCAAAACATGATACGAGATTTATCTCAGCTGTTTGTATCCGCGTGCAGTTGGTTCTATGTGTTCTACGTTGTTCGACATTGTCGTGCATGATTACCACGCCTTGTAAATAGTAAAAACTATCAGTTTTTAATTGAACGAGACTGAGAATGGCGATAATTCAGTTTTCGACTATCGCTTTTTGAATCGCAAACTAGCCTCTATCTGGACTAAAAAAAAAAAAAAGATGCAAAATGGCGAGCAAAATGGTATGACACCACATTGAACGCTGCACAAAGTATTCGATCCCGCATCCTTGGACACAGTAGTCAAGGGCCCTGACCACTGCACCACCACTGCAGGGCACCAGCTGTTTGCAGCACTACAAAAGGTAAAGGCAACCTGAGAAATAATCAGGACCACACGTATTACATGATTGAGCTCGTGCTCTGCTGTGCTCCGTTAGGCAATAGGAGCGTAGAAGCACTATCATGTAGTGTGATTCATCCTGACAATGATTCATCCTGACACAGCTCGTCCTTACTTTTTTATATTGCTACAAATAACTTGTGAAACGGATCAGGTATAGCTTTCATAGCCCAGTATCGCACGATGTTCTCGATAGATGTGGTCGGGAAAAGACTCACGTAAAAAGACCCTACAGCAGACAATATTGCATGGTTCCTGAAAGTCACGCGTTATTTAACGTCTTGAGCGCAGAATATTTTTCAAGAATATATTACGGCAGTTCTTATCGACACCATGCAAATGGGCGTAACGAATTTTCTGTCAAACTCTCCTTTCTACATAAATGTTCTTTTCTCAATAACCGTTTACTTAAATACTTTCAAGCTGCAATAATGCAATTATAGCTTCTGAGCTGTACTCATAGATCTCTTGGCGCTTTTTTTCTCAATATAATTATCAGAAACCTCTTCAAACACTAGTTTGTTTCACTTTTGGTTAGCGTATCGTTTTGCTTTGTTTACTCAGTTCAGTTCAGTCGTTCAGTCATGTCCGACTCTTTGTGACCCTATGGACCATGTCCCGCCACGCCTTCCGGTCTCTCACTATCTTCCTAACATTACATGTTTACCACATGAGCGTTAAAATCGTCTATAGTGCCCAGTCAGGTCTCTAAGGCCACCACATAATGGTAAATAAAGGATTTTGATTGTATTTCGAGCATGTACGCGTGCAATGGGGTTTTACTATTTCGCAGGTTTAAGCCGCAATCCTTTCACACCCCACGCGTCCGCCAGAAACAGCAACCAGGATACAGGGGCCTCCACTGACTAAAGAAGCTGATTACATTGCACGTAACCCCCAGAGTGCTGTCGGCCGACAGGATGGACAGTCTCAAGAAACGCGAAGCATCACTGATAGGCACCAAAACTGGATGTCTTCCATAACACTCTACTTCTGCACCATGGTCACTGTTATTTTCGGGTACCCACACGGGTGGTGCAGCGGTTAAGGCTCTCGGCAACTGTGCCCAAGGAAGCGGGATCGAATCCCAGCCTCGGCGGCCGCTTTTCCGTGGCGGCGAAAAGCAAGACGCCCGTGTGCTGTGCGATGTCAGTGCACGTTAAAGAACCCCAGGTGGTTGATATTTCCGGAGTCCTCCACTACGGCGTCTCTCATAGCCTGAGTTGCTTTGGGACGTTAAACCCCACAAACCAAACCATCGCTTCTGGGCGGACTGCATATGTAATCGTTTGCATTCACTAGCCTCACGATGCGACCGCGGAGCTCGACGACGATAACAGAATTCACGCGTAGAGAGCCTCAGCAATCCTATGCTGTCATGGCCGAACCCTTACCCGTGAGTAACACAGCAACTACACGGCTCACTGTAGTCAACCAAGAAACCAAAGCGTCCAGTGAATGAAACTCGCTCATGCTGTATGCTGACAAAATGAGCGAGCAAATACAAGAACCGTTCTTGTGAAAAACTCCTATCTGTAAACGTTAAGACATCACTAATGAAAAGCAACATTTGCAAGCTTTGATACGGTAATTTTTGTTAAAAGTAAGGCTATCTCTTTCTATGCCTTGAAAGCTCAGACACCGTTAAGGAATTCGCCGGTGGGAAAGACTATATAGAAAAATGCATGTCTTGAACGAATGGGTGCACTGATAATGCACATTCATTATCAGGTGTGCGCTCCGTATCGGCATCTCGTGAATGTTTGGATTGCTGCGAGGCATTAAATGGAACATGAAATCGAGTACAGATATTCATACAAAAAATGGACTGCTGTGCACATTAGAGTTCTAATCGGTTTTAAACTGAGGAAGTGTGACATCAAGTGATATGTTTTCGGAACGCGGTATTAAAGCACCATGTGCTCTGTGCCACCATAGCAGGGAACATTAAGACGTGCGATCGCATAGCATAATTACGACTACGGCTCTAAAGTACCAGAGAAACCTGAAAAACGTTAACAACTCCAAGAAACATTGGTTTATTTTTGTTCTGCAATTTCAATATCAGGACTAAGCTATTCCTGCTTCATAGAACGGTGGAGACCTAAGTAGGATCACGAACAAATACTAAATAAAGGGACAGTAAGCAAAAACATTTATTCGCCATCCAACAGGCATCTGCGGCTTAGACAGCCATATCAACAAATCAGTTCACCGCTAATAGTTTGAAATAGAAAGACCAAAGCATTTTTATCTTCAGGTCATAAAGGCCATGTTCACTTGGTCGCGTGACCAAAATAGCTAAAAGGCAACGCTGGAGAAACGCGTTGTCGAGGTTATCGTAAGTGACAGTACGCGGGCAGAACACGTAGCGATATATTTTTTCGCTGTGAAGTTGTCCGTGGTTGCATCTCCACTCAATGAGTGTTCCACAGCACTCACTAAATACGCTAAAACCACACAACGAAGTAGGGTGAGCTGAAGAAGAAGAAGACTTCACAAAAGCGGATCAAAGAAGAAGAAGCCCGTCCTATCTTCGCCATTCTATAGTGCTCTAGCCATTCTCCGAGGTCATACATTCTCGACTCAGACGCGATCAAAACGATACCCCTGATGTCCGTGCGCCCTGTACCTCGCTCGCCGGCATCTGTGTCATCAACCCACTCAGCAATAATAGGACGCTTTCCCGGCCGGCAGTCCCTGAGGCATGAAGGTGAGCGAGGATCCATGAGCGCCTCGTATCCCAAGAAACAGGCCTTAGGACTCCATGTGCACGCTGGCATGGAACCTTCCACTCTGGGCTCGGGGCCTTCAACAGCCTCTGTCTACGCATCCCTGATGTCGTCGGGATCCCTGTCAAATCAGCTGGCCATCGAAGTTAAAAGTTACGAATCGGCAGAGTATGTGTAGTGACTTATTTTTCTTGTACAATATGCAGAGAGATATGTGTCACTCTAGTTCAAGACGATTTCCCGTCAGCTCTGAAGGGCTTCAGAAATTAGCAAGTTCAAAGGGGCCTTTAGTGAACATCCGCAGTGTCAGATTACCAGTAACGTCAATAAGCCAGAAAGTAAGGGACTGATCAGTTAGTAAAAGCACCGGACGCAAACTCGCGAAGTATTAAGTTCGGAAGCCAGCAGCGGCATCTGGTGTTTCTTCTGATTTGTATTCAGATTTATCTTAACCACAATAAATTAATTAGAGCATTACATTATGTCAAAAGAATAAATTAATCTTCGGCTATGCTTTCCATGGCCTCCTGCGTACTCTAACAGGCCCCGCATTTTCCTACATTTAACTTCTTAATACCTTTCGAGGGTATCGGTTTATTTATTTATTTGATACCTACATCGCAGGTGGGCAGTACAGCAGGAGGGACACACACAGGCGCACAAGGAAAACGTCATGAACTTAACGTGTGAAGAAAGCCTTCATTTAGGACATTATTAACAAAATGTAGCGGGAAAACATTCAGTTCACAAACTGCCTTCAGAAAAAGGAAGACGAATAGCGGAGTGCTTAGCGTTAAAAAGAAATTCATATATTTTTAAATTGTTAGTTCGCTTCGAAACATAAAAAGGAGGCTTCAGATATTTTGTTTTTCTATACCAGTATTGTAACAGTAAATATTCGTTAAAACTTTTTGTCTCAGATTTTTTCAGAGTTTTAAGGCCTGCTCACTGCAGATTTAAGGCCTGCTCACTTTCTGACATATGTGTTATGTCATAATTTCCACAGACAAAGCGGACTTTCCTTTCTTGATTTTTTTTTTCAAATTATTAATACGTTCTTGAGGATGTGGCTCAAGGCGCACACTGACAGTAACATGCGGATGAGAGTAAAATTTAACTGCCGTTTTAAACGCTTTCAAGATGGCTGAAATTTCTGCTAAACAAACCTAAGATGGCAGCAGCTTTTATAACGATGTAATGACATCGTTTGACCAGCTTAGTTCAGCAGTAAGATAACCACTAAATATTTATTATTCTGCTCCTTGTTCGAAGTCACGTGGCTGATAGCGTAAACCTAAGGCGGGTAGAGGTCGCGGTAAAGGCAGTGCGCTAGGATATCTTTGTAGGTGTCATTTTTTTTTCTGATTTCATGCGCCAGAACGTTGGAACACCTCGCCGTTACGCCCCTATCAAACATTTTTGCTCAAACAAGGTACATAAATACAGGTACATTCCTTCACATGTCCGCCTCGCCGTCGTGGTGCAGTGGTTAAGATGCCCGACTACTGTGTTTCGATGGAGGCGAAACGAAGTGGCGCGCGTGTGCTCTGCGATGTCAACGCAGGTTAAAGATCCCTAGATGATCGAAATTATTTTGTAGCCACCACTACCAGCGTTTGTTTCGCTCTCACATTTTCACTCCCGCTTTCCTCCCTTCCCTTACGACGTAGTTCAGCTTTCCACCGAAACATGTGAGACAGATACTGCGCCTTTCCCTTCCAATGAACCAATATTTATTTAAATGTCCATCATAATAAGTACACAAATATAGATTAACTCCTGGCGGAATGTCAACCATTATTCGTGTCCTAGTATACTATGGACCGTAGTTTTTGTATGCCTAACGACGCATGTCTTCTTCGAGTACATGATCGTCCCTCTGCAGGATGGTGCATCATCAGCTTTTCTGGATCTTTTACAGGACATTGGCATCTCCAAATTACCTAATTTACTGCCTCCCTGAGTGACTTGTAGCCCCATAATAATCGAATGTTCCTTATCGCGCCAGCACACTTGACGTTTTAAGGCGAAAACCTTTCTAGGCTCTTGAAACGAAATACCGTGCGCGAGGGTTGTGCGCAAGATTTGTGTACGACATTTATCATATTCCGCAAGATTTTACAAGATTATTTCTTGTCTAGTGTTCCTGCCATCTGCAATTCCACACTTCCACGCGCGCCAATGAACGCGACGCCACAGGAGCGATGGTTGTTGTTGTGGCTGTAGAAAGAAGGAAAAGAAAATACGCGGGCCTGCTACTGGCTCTGTAGCTGAACCTTCTCCGCTGCCTCGTGCGGACAGGAGAGATTGATTGATTGAATTATAGAAGGGGAAAGACGCGGTAACTGTCTCACTTATTTTCTCTGGACGCCGCAACCACGCCGTAAGGGAAGGGAGGATGGTGGGAGCTAAAGGGGAAAGAGATAAAGAGGAGCCGTAGTGGAGGGCTATGGAGTAATTTCGACCATCTGGGGACCTTAAACGTGCGCTGATATCGCACAGCACACGGACACCTTTTCGTTTCGCCTCCATCGAAACGCAGCCGCCGATGTACAGAAGAGAAAACAGAGAAGAAAGAAAAAGAAGAGGGAGAGAAAGAGGCGCGCCCCAACAGCCGTCGTCCACCGCCGAAATGGTGGCGGGTACAATTACGGCCTAAACAGATAAAAATTTGGTGGCAGGCTATCCCCCGCAACAAGCGACGGTGACATACCTGTCCCAGCCCCATCAGGGCCAGGTGCAGCTACCCTTCATCCCCACAGAAGCGATGGTGCACTGTCCACGCTCACACTTGCCGGAGAAGGTGTGACAGATACTGCGCCTTTTCCTTCCTGTAAACAGGTTATAATAATATGTAGCACTGCAACGAACGCCGATAAGATGCAAACGATAGAAAAGGAAGGGTAGGCGTTCGCTATTCTCTTAACAGACATGCAAGAGATCCTCTTATTGTTCCTTGTGCGTTTGCTTTCGCTCCGAGTCTACTACTGTACATGAGGAAGTTAACTTAAGGGACCGGATTACTGTGCTGTCAGTGCAGTGTCCATATTCCGAGTTTGGATCGTTATAAGGATTGTCTTCGTCTCTCTGACCTCAAGTCATCTGATCAGTGTGAACAGCGAAACCGGAAGTGGAACTGGCAACCAGTTCCTGTGTTTATGGCAATCGCATAGTTTGAGGTAAGGGAGATAACGACGCTTCTGAAAACTACGCAAAACTCGGAATAAGGAGCCTGACTAGGAATCCCAGGTAATCGCAATATATGCTTTCATTACGTCGTCCGTCAAAGCCTGAGTTGTTTTGGGGCGTCAGACCCTACAAACCGCACCAATCAAGAGAACATTGAGCATTTCTTCTTTGCTTATGTGCACTGCCATTCTTTAAAATAGTCATGTTTATAATGTTGATCCTGAGCGTTAGGAGTAAAGAAAACGCCACATATGAGCATGCGCCGTATGTTTCCTTTGCAGGCCCCTCCAGGCCACCAGTTCCGTTGTCGGCAGAAGTAACAGCGACGTCCCTAGAACTAGCAGCGACGTGGAAATGGATGACGACCTAGCGATATCGCCTTCCTCCACGGAGCTGCACTCTCTAAGGACGGTGCGGGAGAATCGCCGTGAGGGAGAGCACTTACTCATGGTGCTCACAGTCATTAGCCTGGTGAGCGTCAGCGCTCTCACCATCACGCTGCTTATGCGGGGAACCTTCGGTATGGCGCCGATATATGAAGGCGATGAGGGTTTCGACCCCTCGTTGAAGCTGGAGAACGGCTCACAGCCATCGGACAACTCTGGGTTCAGAGTCGAGTTTGCTCGCCGCAGTGCCGTCGGGGCTCGCACTCCTAGAGAGCCACCGTTCTTCGCGGTCACTATGAGGCCGCGGATTACGATCACGAAGAAGCTTATCATTACGTGGCCGCCTTTTCCAGAGACGTACCCTCTGGTATCAACAAACTTTTCGGCGAATGTCGGACCAGACGACGAGTCGAACGAGACAGATTCGAAGCAGCCAGAGTTCAACAAGACCACATCGATCGAAGCAGATTCAACGGTCAGCTCTCAGACCGGGGATGGGCAGCCCAGCAGGGCGACCAACGATGGGCAACCCAGCCGTGCGACCAACGATGGGCAGCCCAGCAGTGCGACCAACGATGGGCAGCCCAGCAGGGCGACCAACGATGGGCAGCCCAGCAGTGCGACCAACGATGGGCAGCCCAGCAG
>JAJIZL010000129.1:297844-337782 GCA_023969395.1 Amblyomma maculatum | reverse complement strand
AACGATGGGCAGCCCAGCAGTGCGACCAACGATGGGCAGCCCAGCAGTGCGACCAACGAGCCTGCTGTTGTCACAGCGCAGCATTTAAACGGGCTGAGCAAGGACGTCACTGGCGATGGCGAGTCAGGCAACGATGGAATAACCGGAAAAGACGATGAAGCTGGTGAAGTCAAGGTATATACGTGGCGCTCAAAGTTGACATTGCGTGTTTGCACTGGTACATGCGTACTTTTTAGGACTCCTTTGCGAAGCGGCTAAATCAAAAATAAGCTAAAGCCTTTCGTTTTGTTTTTCAAGATAGTACTAAGCGTCAAAGGGGGTATCACATAGGAACGGCAGATAAACAGATGATCATATAAGAGAATATAGTAAAAAAAGACATCTCTTCAGTAAAGCGAGGAGTGAAGGCTGTAAAAAACAAATCACGTAATCACGATTTCTTAAAACATGGCCTCTTGTATATTTTCCGCCTCGTGTATGCAGTGTTCCGAAGAATATGCATAGTGAAAGTAGGAGGCCACATAGTCTAACAGGGACACAAAATACAGCTGATAGCTGATAGATCAGCTGATAGACCATAAAAGTAGACGCAGCAACTGAGCAATTTTACCAAATTCCTTACTAGTAGAAAAGCTCAACACACGGCGTCAAAGTATCTGCCCCAACGGAGCCCAGGATACCAGCTGAAACCATTTGACACAATTCAGTGCAGTTCGAAGCAGTATCAATCTATTCGCAAAATCACAAATCACCTATAAGCAAACACAAGAAGGCGACAAGAATATGGGCTTTTCAAAAGAACTCAGATGATTTGAAAGGAAAAAGGCGCCTTTAACAACATTTTGAGGTGTTCGAAAAGGAGTTACTTTGATCGATCTCTATTTCTTTCTTACATCCTGTACACTTTTCTACCAACACAGGCTTTTTTATTTCACCGGCTAAGAGTTGAGGATTAAGAAGCTTCCACACCAAACTTCGATTTTTTCTCTTATTCCTGGTGGACATATTTGCTACACGTGCTTACCCTCACGCATTATTGGTCATGCATGTATGTGTGCCTGCGGTCACTCGCAAAAAACTTTTGTATGTGCAAGATGAATATAGACAAAAAAATGAATTTCAATAGAGCTAGGTTTTCACCTTTCGAGCTTAATGGTCCATCCTTATAGTCATCATGGCAGTAATTCTGGGTCCCCCGTCTAGAATATGAGCAACAAGCGGTTGTGTTCTTAGATAAAGTGGTGTCCGGGCCCAGACGTTTTATTTAGGTAGTAAGTGCATGCTTCAATTTCGGCCTCATTCATTTTGCATTCATTAATATCTTGCGTTGTGATCAAAAGCGACCATATTTTATCTCTTTTCAGCGCTGACGTGGGAGAAGAGAATAACCTTCCGGCTATCCAGCGACCTGAAGTGGGATCTTCAAAGATTAGGTTCCTTAATAAAGCATGAAATCGGATAATTTAAACCTGTAACGAATCTTATTACCCAGTATGATGTGATAAAGTTTTTGCAAGTATTAGTGCAACGTCGCTGAATACCGCTAATGAAAACAACGGCGTTTAGACCACCAGAACCAACTGCAGGAAATCTTTAACAGGTCCCGATAAACGGCCGTTCTTCAAAGTACGTTCCGTAAAGGTTCGTTGTGTTCGGCCTTCTGGTGACTTCGGAATTTTCGTGTAGAGTAAGTAAACCAGTTCGGAAGGTAATTAGCTTCAATTGATTTACAATGCGTTGCATTGAAAATAAAACATTTACTTAAAGCTCACTGAACATGTTCATCTCTGTGTTGCGGGCGTGTAGAAGATGTTTAGAACTTTATCGTTACTGCGCACATTCAGCGAGTTTGGGATGATGCCGCAGTCGAAGAGCAGAAAAGCCTACCCAGTGCACGGAAAGCAGAAATTTGGCTCTTTACATTGGGAGGTGAGCTCGCCAACCATACACCACAGAGGTTTGTCTTTATTATGTGATGTACACTAACCCTGGCAGGCTTCAAGCACGATTTCACCAGGTCTCAACCCGCAACCACTCGTACACAGACGCACTAGCATCCAGCGGTCACTATGCCCACAGATCAAAATTCCTGGATGCATATACATGCATTGAGTAAAGGCCGCCAGGCGGGTGGTCAATTGCGCAGCATATAGCCCCGCACCATAGTACACTGTTCGGTGAACCTAGAGACTTCGATGAAAGTGGTGGATTTGAGTGGTGATCAGTCGCGCGTTTCGTCCACAGGTTAGACGGTTTCATAAGCTTAAAATGTCACATGGAACCTTAAAGCCTGTCACTATAGAAAAACTTTTATAATATATGGCATATATAGCATATTATCAATATATTTTAGAGTGTACATTGAAGAATGTACTAAACAACATGGCATCAGGACAATAAACAAAGCAATGACCATTAGTTTTTGGAAACTAACACAGGTGACAGTTCACTGACTATGGCACAAAATTCGTTTTGTACGAAGCAACATTTTGACAAGTAGGTTCACGAGTGAAGTTAAAAAAAAGCCTTTCTGACCGCTTCCATATTCATTCGTTGCACCCGATTTAATACACAGTCGTCTTGAGAGGAGAGATGAAGCAGCCAATGCATTGTTATAAGAAATAACGCCTCATTCTGTTTTATTATCTGTCTTCTGGATAGGCAGTACAGGTAATCTGGGGAGAACTGTACGTTGAAAAGAATGCCGGCATCCCTAAGAAAACCCCCCAAATGCATCTCCCTCCTATTACCAGGGAGCAGCAAAAGAATCGCCAAATCGGCACTTACTGGTCCGAAAATCAGAGTTGGCTTGCACTTTTAAAAAGGAAAAACCTTGAAACAAGCTGATGGGAAAATATGCTTGAAGACTAGGTACACCATATTCTCCAGATGTAGAAACTAATTTTCCCGACGCATATATGTTTCCATCCAGGAAGCCACATAAAGGTAGGAAAAATTCTATGCACTGCCTGTACTGTTTCCTTGGAATACCTTTATGAGAGAGATAAACTTCGAAAGCAACAAGACATTGCGAACTTATTATACTCGAGCAAAAAGAGGGAACTCCCTATGCATCCAAGCCTGAGTTTGTAGCCTAAATCAAGAGATGTGCGAATCCAAGGGAGGCCCTCTATTGCGACACTGATACAAAGAAACTCGCAAATACTGAACGTTTACAGAGCCCTACCTGTTGCGTCAAAAATCTGGGTTTTGTAACCCAGAGACCTAGCCAGAAACCCTGTCATTTATCAATGTTAAGAAACTCATCCGGACTATTAAATACTGCTCAGTTACACGCGAAACGGCACTAAACTATTTTCATGTCAATAGAAAACGGCAGTGTTTTGAGCATAGTCAAAATTTTCATTTTCCAACGCGATAAAGATTACTAACGATTTGCTGTGCTCTTAATTACAGAGCAGTACAGGAGCCCGCCAAGGCAGGGTGTGACTGTCCTCCCACGGGAACTCTGCGTTTCGAGAGCAGCGCGCTACGACCATATGAGCGCACTTCGCTCCCCAGCATTCTCCGCCTGCCCGCAGTGGCGGCAGTTGCAACCCGAGGAGAGGCCAATGCTCCGTGAAGAACCGCTTGTTTTGTACGCCTTTGTTCTCACAGCGTGGCGATTTGCCTCCTTTGGCCCTTTCGACGACAGCTGTGACTCTCAAACATACATACAGCACCTGAACAATGCTTTCCGCTCCTGACGCAAATTCGCTTGATTCCGATCGAGCTCGCCGGGCTATAGAGCACTATAGCCGAGCTCCGACGCTTTGCAGCCGCCATTTTGAGCGTCGCCGATTCATGAGAAAAAAAAAAACGATGACGCGGATATGACAGTTTATACCATGTGACTTCCTCTACACTCGCTTTAGATGAGGGAGCAGCCGGGAGTGCACTCGATTGTTCTGAGCAAAGGAAAAGTTTTCCTCATCTACCATTGGAAGCCAGTAATTCTACTCCTGCTCTCCCACTAAGGGCGCCCGCTTGTCTGAGAGTACTTTCGAAGTGCTCTCGAGTGCACCTGCTCTCCCACTCGAATTCGCCATTACACACGGGGGTTTATTGCCGGAGTGCTCAACTGGTGGCCAATTGAGGCAGACAGCCCAGATCGTGAACGGCGTCCTCCGACACAACTTTCAAGAGCTCATGCGAACGTCGTTGTACTTTTGCTCCGCTGCTCTTTTAAAATTCTTCGGGACTGCTGTACCATAAAGCGATTAGAAAAGGCCGCCGTCTTACCCGAACAGAGGAGGTTGCGCTTCGGAAGATCAGGATAGAGGTTGCTCGCCTTCCGGCTGCCACTCGAACGTGGCCTCATTTTCGATACTTGTATCCAGACCTGGGATATCCTATATATCTGCAACTGCAAGAACACTAAGGCAGGTATTAACACTTGTTGGTGTTCCCGGTGCTGAAGGCTACGAAAATTCAGCACCTGGCAGCAGTTGGTCTCTCTCGTCAATGAGTGGTAATGACTACAATGACTAGACATGACTCATCATGACTGCTAATGAGTACGAAACGACCAATATGTAAAACGACTACTTGAAATGACTGCTATTGTTTAAAAATTAGTAAAAATGCTTAGTTTTGAGTGGTAATGACTCCAATGACTAGACATGACTCATCATGACTGCTACTACGAAACGACCAATATGCAAAACGACAACTTGAAATGACTGCAATTAATTAGAAATTTAAAAAATGCTTAGCGATGTGTGGTAATTACAACAATGAATAGCCATGACTCATCATCAGTGCTCATGACTACAAAACGACCAATATGTCATAGGATGACTTGCAATGACCACAGCCGATTGAAAACGAGTAAAAAGGCTTAGCTATGAGTGGTAATGACTACAATAACTAGGCATGACTCATCTTGACTGCTAATGACTACAAAACGACCAATATGTCAGAGGATGACTTGCAATGACGACAGCTGATTGGAAACGCGTAAAAATGCTTAGCTATGAGTGATGACTGAAAACACTGTCTTTCTTCGCTTCTCTCGTCAAAAAGCTCCATTATCCTTTACTTACACGTTAGATTCGTTGCCCTTGCAGGAACAAACCAATTATAAGTACTTGGGTGTCACAATTGCCAACAATTTATCATGGAATTTACAAATTGATAATATCTGTTCTTTGGCCCTGCGTAAATTATAATTTTTGCAGCACAAGCTTAAAAGTGCTCCACCTAACGTAAAATTGCTTGCCTATTATTCCTTAATTAGACTTAAACTTGAATATTCGTGTGTAGTTTGGGACCCGTTTACAAAACAAAATATTAAATGTCTCGAAAGGGTACAGAGAAAAGCGGTACGATTTATCTATTTCAAATTCTCTAGATACAACTCTCCCTCGGAAATAATGCGTGATAATGGTATTGAACTTCTTGAACATAGAAGGAAAGACTTACGATTGCGGTTACTTTCCATGCTTTGTAAAGGAAATTTAGCATTTGGCTCTTCATCTTATCTGTCTCTTTCAACATCTAGGCTTACTCGACACCATCATCCGAATTCACTAACACCTTATTTTGCAAGGACGGATGTATTCAAATTTTCGTTTTTCCCACGAACAATTGCAGATTGGAATGACTCGCGGTTGCCTGTTTCCATTGATTGATGTATTGTTCACTTATAATATTGTTGTATTTTACCCCCCGCTTGGACCTGAGCAAGGTCTGCAGTATCTAATAAATAAAGATAAATATATAATGACTACAATGACTATGCATGACTCATCATGACTGCTAATTACTACGAAACGAGCAATATGCAAAACGACCACTTGAAATGACCGCAACTGATAAGACATTAGTAAAAATGCTTAGCTATGAGTGGTAATTACTTTAATGACAAGGCATGACGCATCATGACATCGAAATGACCAATACGCCAAACGACTTGAATGACCACAACTGACTGGAAACGAGTAAGAATGCTTAGCGTGAGTCATAATGATTAATGATAATTTTGATTGCGTCACTAAAGATGTTTTACAAGCAAGTACGAGTGAGCTTGCGTCAGAGTATGCGCGCATGTGCGACGACACAGTTAGTTGGTGTCTGCACCGCCATTGAGAATCATTCAATGTGATCATTTACGGTGGTAATAAAAAAAAAACAAAAAGTTCGAGTTATTATACTACTACGAAATCACCACAAAAAAAACAGGGCATCGGATTAGTCGATAGAGCTCTTTTGCAGGACTGGAATGATCCGCACGCAGACCACCTCTCAGCCTTCCATACAATCGTATCGTTCACAGTTCGCGCATTCTACTGTTTCAAAGCAGCTGCGGTGCTCTTCAAGGCCATGCACAGGCAAATGCCCGCGCTGCTTTGAAAATGTCCTGTGCGTTTGACTTGAATATAGCCTCGCCAGAGACGCGCCTCGAGCGGTTGGAAGCTTCATGGCCGCGCCAGTCATGGCTGCCAGCACGCGAGGGGACCTTTACGGTACTCTGAAAACTACCGAGGGACTCTAGACTCGGACCCTCACTAACGCCGCCCCCCGCTGTCCCATCACAGGAGTGCGAATGGCCAGATTGCACAAATCCTGCGAGAAGTGTCCGGTTTTCGTCCCGCTGCATTACGTGTAGCTTACTAGAACGCCAACGTAAGTAAACGAAACGGTCGGGCAGCCTGCGACGTGTAGCGCACTTATGCGCTTGCGAAAGAGAAAAGCTACAATTACTGTGTTTTACTTTTTATTTGTGGGAAGCGGTGCGCCCTCGGCTCATCACTGGAGCGCGGGACTGCTCCCGAGTTTTTTTCTCGAGCTACTCCTCGCAATATAGCGGTGGTGGTAAAACATTTATTGTGGGAACCAGGATACATTACAAGGATTGAGGTGGTTCATGATGCCGGCTGGTGTCTGTCAGGCCGTGCCTGGCAGCGCTCGCTTCAGCCCAGTCAAGCAGCATCTTTTGCTCTGCTGGGTCCGAGCTGGAGACCGCGATCTCCCAATCCTCTTGGTCTGTGAGGCCTCATTGGGGCTCACAGTGCACAGGGCAAAAAAAGTGCTTCTCTCTCTCTCTCTCTTTTTTTTGCACCTGTCAGAGAGCATGGATTGATTAAAAACTTTTATTGAGGTGCAGAAAAGGCGATGAGGAGTTGATCATGGGTGGCTTCCTCTGTACAGAATGCCAAGGAAAGTTGCCGCGGTGCCTCTCTGGTGAATCAGTCCTCGCTGAACCATCCGGTTGGAGCTGAGCTGACAGTTCTCCCACTCAGAGATGCATGGATGATCGGGTGAGACGCGCTCCCCCTTTCATCGTCTATCTCCCCCCTAGACGTCGGCCGGAATCAAAAGTGCTTCTCTCTCTCTCTCTCTGCCCCGCCGGGGTGGTGCAGTGGTAAGACGCCCGACTACTGTGCCGGAGTTCCCGGGTTCGAACCCGACCACGGCGGCTGCGTTTCGATGGAGGCGAAACGAAGAGGCGTCGTGTGCTGTGCGATGTCAGCGCACGTTAAAGATCCCCAGGTGGTCGAAATTACTCCGTAGCCCTCCACTACGGCTCCTCTTTCTCTCTTTCCACTTTCATTCCCACCTTCCTCCCTTCCCTTACGGCGCGGTTCGGGTGTCCACAGAGCAAGTGTGACAGTTACTGCGCCTTTCCCTTCCTGTGAACCAATTTATTTAACTCTCTCTCTCATCTCAGAACACGGCATTAAAATAATAAAGAATAATTATTGGCTCACGTGAACAGAAAGGCTCAGTATCTGTCACACGTGCTGTGAACACCTGGACCGCGCTGTAGATGAAAAGAGGGAGGTGGGTGTTAAACTAAGGAGAAAGAGGAGCCGTGTGGAGGGCTGTGGTGTAATTTCGACCATCTGCGGATCTTTACTGATTGCTTCATTTATATGAAGGGAAAGGCGCGGTAACTGTCCCGCAATTGTTTTCTGTGGACGCCTCAACCGCGCAGTAAAGGAAGGGAGGAAGATGGGAGTGAAAGTGGAAAGAGAGAAAGAGGAGCCGTAGTGGAGGGCTGCGGAGTAATTTCGACCACCTGGGGATCTTTAACGTGCGCTGACATCGCACAGCACACGACGCCTCTTCGTTTCGCCCCCATCGAAACGCAGCCACAACAGCCACAACAAGGTGACTCAGCTACAGAGCCAGTAGCAGGCCCGTGCATTTTCTTTCCCTTCTTCCTACAGCCACAACACCACATCACACAGCACACGGACGTCTCTCTGTTTCGCCACCATCGAAATGCAGCCGCCGGCGGTCGGGATCGAAACCGGGAACTCCAGCACAGTAGTTGGGCGTCTTACCAGTTGTTGTTGTTGTGGCTGTAGGAAGAAAAAAAATGGCAGAGGCTCAGGTTGGTTAAGCCCGGTAGGATGCTTTCGCATCCTTAGCAGTAGGCGGCATCTTAGTCATGCGCACCGCCGTCTCTCACGGAAGGCGCGAGTCGGTCGCCGCTTTATACAGCTGTATAACGTCACAACACCTGTGGCGCTCCTGGCGGAGAGAGCGGGAGTTAGGCCGCCGTTCATGTGCACCGCTACAGTGTACTAGAATATTCTAGTACACTGTAGCACCGCCATCTCTCACGGACGACGCGAGTTGGTCGCCCAGCTTTGAGGTGTGACGTCATAACACCTGTGGCGCTCCTGGCGGAGAGAGCAGGAGTTAGGCCGCCGTTCATGGATACCGCCGTCTCTCACGGAAGGCGCGAGTCGGTAGCCCAGCTTTGAGGCGTGACGTCGCACATCCGTGTCGGCAGAGGTCATGCGAAAGGTCATTTCATGTGTACCGCCGTCGCACCGCAAAGGCTTGAAAGTGAAAGTAGTATTGCTTCCGCAATAAAAAGAAAATGCACGGGCCTGCTACTGGCTCTGTAGCTGAGCCACCTCCGCTGACTCGTGCGGACAGAAGAGAAAATAGGCAAGGAAGAGAAAAAGAAGGAGAGAAATACGCGCCGCAACAACAGCCGTTGTCCACCACCACCGAAGTAGTGGCGGGTGCAATGACGGCCTACAACAGATAAAATTCAGTGGCAGGCTGCCGCAAGCGGCGGTGACCTGCCTGTCCCAGCCCCATCAGGGAGGTGGTGTTGATCAGGGCCAAGATCAGCCACCGCGGCGGGCCATGAAGTCAATAGAGAGTTTTAGAATAGGGGGCCCCAAGCTTTGGGGCCCCCAAGCAAGACCGACTGAAATACAGACCTGCACAGATAGCACTGCTCCAGCGCGCACCTTCTAGTTCATAGCCTTCGCCGCTAGGGAACGAACACTACGGTTAACCTGACGCTACTGTAAACCTGTTAATAAGAAGGGTCTATTAGGTCTGTCATTTTTCTTCGTCGTTATAGTTTATTTATCTGTCCACGCTGTAATGCACAAGCACCTGTTCTGCGCATGTGCAGTGAGTAACTGCAGTGCCGTCGCACAAAGCGGAATCGCGGTATGTCTTCTAGCGAGAGAAAAACATCGTAAAAATAAACACTGTCCGCTAAAATACAAAAAGGCAAAATTTTAGAAGTATAACCTGGGCAAAGATCTTTTTTTTTTTTTAATTTGGGTACAGTTTGTTTATATTAATTTGTGATTTGATGATGATGAAAATGACAGACGAACAGGTCAACCGAGCGCCCCCAACGACGAGAAAGGTAACGAAAGTTGGCGCACGAGGTCCCATAGGACCCTGTTTTTTGTGCAGGTCTGTATTTCAGTCGGTCTTGCCCCCAAGGAGCTTGGGGCGTCGAAATGCGCATGCGCAGAACGTAAGGCGCGCTTGGGATCTTGGGTTAACGCTAGGGGCGGCCCCTATTTATCGGAAATAGCGTTCGCCCCAAGCCGCCGTTGGGTCGCTTGGGTTACGGCAACATGGCGGCTTTCGGCCAAGCGGCGGCCGCTCGCCTCGGCACATATTCGTCGTCACCGCTCTATAGTGTCACGCGTTCATGGAAAACGAAAGGCCAGCGAAGCTTATGCTATGTCTCATGATGCCCGCACCACCAAATTTTAGCAATAAAACGCCCTATATTTTCTGATTGCTTCCGGATTTACCGAGCTGCTAGGCCTAGCGAGTTCGCCTCGTTTGGTTGCCATGGGGACCAGACGGCGGAAAGCGCGGAAGGTTCAAATGAGTTTTTCCCGGCCTCGGCCTGGATTGACAATTGGCCGACTTCGTCTTGTATGACAAAAACAGTTTATATAACTGGTAGTTTTAATATAGTTTTGTACAATAGTAGCACTTTTTGATGAACAAAATAGCGTTGTTGGCTCTTATATTAAATGCTTTTTGTTGGTTTACCGTCGTGGCGCTGCAATCGACGAACGCAAGCCCGGCTCCGCTGCGTCGGGAAAACCCCTATTCTAAATCTCGCCGCTCGGCTAGCACGTTGCGCCGCTGCACGCTATTTCCTTGGGGGCCCCAAGCTTTGGGTGCCCCTATTCTAAAACTCCCTAATAAAGACGCGTTCTACGTTCTCGTCTTTTTTATTCTGATAGGAATACTGCGCCAGGTTTCCAGCCGTCGCGTGGTCCCGGCGGAGGCCACGCTTTGCATTGAACAGCCGAGGAGGAGGAGAAGCAGAAGAAGAAGATGAAGAAGGAGGAGGAGGAGGAAAGGAAAGAGAGGAAGGAGGAGCAAAAGGAGAGGGCGGAGAAGAACGCTCGGTCACTGGCAGTTAATGATTTCGGTCCACGTTCGCTTTAGCAGCATTGAACCCTTCTCATTTGTATGTGGGCTAATAGCTAACGCTCTTGCGTCATACTCTTAAAGGATGAGCTTAAGTGTCCCCAGTAATGTAGCACTTTACACTAAAAGGGCGTAATAGGAAAATAATGTAGCAGGCAAAATATGCTTCCGCCATTGCTATCGCAATTCAACTAGGGTTAACCAGAGTTAAATCACAACTAGGAAACACTGCGTGCCCCAGGGTACATAATATATTTTCGTTCTGCCATGTTTTCACTGGCAGGGTACCTGTGAGGAGATGAAAGAAAATGTTTTAGTTGCAGGCGTGACCCACATTTTTTTTCACTCGCTTTAACATGTTTCTTCCGGATGCGGTCGTGAAGGATTAGAGATACAGGGGGACAAGGAAACTGTGTCAACTGAAGCCTTCTGCAGGTCTTTTCTCTTTACGGATGACAGCTACAATCTTTCCAGAAATGTGTGACAAGGAAGCGATTAGACAAAACCACCTCGTGGAAACGCCATATTCCGTAACGTCCACCTTCGACAGATGACAAAATGAAGTCCTGCAATGGCAAACTATTGCATACTAAAAATAATGTTCCTTTCTCTTCTCCAGTGAAAACAGTTGTTAAAGCACTAGGCTGGCGATCCAAAGAATGTATGCTCGATTCGCGGTGGAAACAAGGTTTAATAATTTTTCTTTACTCTCGCTCTCGGAAGCATGACACCTCTGCTGACAACCTTCTGTCGACAACGATGAGGCATTGAAGGCTTTCGAGTTAATAAAGTGATCTCATGCTCACATCTTATCTCCATTATGGGAGAGGCAGTGATTTTTTCTTCTTCGTCGACATGATTTCAGCGGAGAAGAGAAAGGAACATTATATTTAGTCTGTAATACTTTCAGTACTAGTGAAATAATATATGCTTTTCTGCATTGCAGACGCAATTGATGGAATGCAATTACCTCTTGCAGAGTTTCTAGCCTCAGCAGGTCTGTTTCTATGCTCCCTTCAAGGAGGAATGGGAGCACTTGATAACATGAATATTACTTCCGTGAAGAGAGCTCAAAACTGGCGGTAAATAAATTAATAAATTGGTTCACAGGAAGGGAAAGGCGCAGTAACTGTCACACTTGCTCTGTGGACACCCGAACCGCGCCGTAAGGGAAGGGAGGAAGGTGGGAATGAAAGTGGAAAGAGAGAAAGAGGAGCCGTAGTGGAGGGCTACGGAGTAATTTCGACCACCTGGGGATCTTTAACGTGCGCTGACATCGCACAGCACACGACGCCTCTTCGTTTCGCCTCCATCGAAACGCAGCCGCCGAGGCCGGGTTCGAACCCGGGAACTCCGGCACAGTAGTCGGGCGTCTTACCACTGCACCACGCCGGCGGGGCACAAAAAAAAAAAAAAAAAAAAAAAAAAACTGGCGGTAAAATGCACTTTTAGTTATAAAGCTTAGCGCGTATGAAAATAAGTTACGTACTAATTTAAAATACTCATTTTACAACAATATGATGCAAACTAATCAGATGTCGTTTATTAAAAATTTAATCAAGCATTTTTATTCGCGCTCTGAAAGATTCAGCACTCAGTGAAACAAACGGTTCAGAACACAGTGTCTAGCAGTAGCCAACCATCATTTACATCCATCCCTCCCACTCACCACTGAGAGGGGTGCAGGTAACGGCATGTCCGTGGTCCACCCGCGCTCGTACGAATTGACTATCTGGGACTCATGAACAGGCACAGTATCGTTTAAACCCATATCGCTATTGCCAACAGAGTTTCTGGTCCGAGCTCTCTGAAGTTCTTGGTGGCTCAAGCTTCCGTCCCCGCTCTCACTGATCAAAGGGGGCTGCTTGTCCGCTTCTCTGAGAACCACTAAGTCAGCCGTTTGAGACACGTCTTGTATTCCAGCGAAGGTCTCATTCCTACCCGGCTGTCTGTCTTCGAAATCCCCTCCTGTGGCCATACGTCGACTCGTAGCTATCACGGTTGATGCAACAATTGCCGTCAAAACGCACATCGCGAGCATGACGAGCACCGATACCAAGCCTTCTTTGCTGCTCTCCGGCGAGCTCTCTAAAGTAGTCTCTCTTGATCCAGAGAGGCATAGCTGATCGTCGTAATCGCGGCGGCCGCTCTGTCTGTCTGGGGTTTGTGGCTCCAGACACACTGTATGGAGGCCAGTGGTAGCTTCGCCAACACAGGTCATGTGTGTGTTTGAGGCCTTGGTGAACAGATGACGACCTCCGTCCTTGCAGTGAGGGTGGTCAGCGGCTCCTGTGTGCCGGGACAGCGATACGAGTTTTTCATTCACAGCGTCCCTCACTATCTGTCCAAACCTATTCGCATCCCGACTTCTACTTCTTACCACTTGGTTCCACAGAGCAGCGCGAAAATGCAAACCTTCGCTAACCTGGCTGCAGATATATTTTTCAAAACGAAATCGACAAGTGCGACAAGAAATAAAAACATATAGCAATAAAGCTCCTAGATTTTCTCACAAGATTTTACTTTTTACAAACGCAAAACTGAAGAATAGAGAGCCAGATGCTTTGTGGCGTTGAACATCAGCCTTCGAAGTAAAACAGAAAATTTATCATATGATGTGCTGAGAAAGCCATATTATTATTGTCTGTGGTCCACTCGGCCTGCTTCCTTCATTGCTGCACACCGCGTAATATGAGACAGTTCCTCTAGCCATACTCCATCTACAACGACGAATGCTTCTGTGGTTGCCATTTCCGCTTACGTCAACTTTCCCCACTACGGTAGATACACACGAAAAAAACAGTCGTTTAAATCCGATTGCGCCGATACCACTAACAGCTTATTCCGATCACATCGTAGCTATGGAACTTATGGAAATAAATTTCCTGATGAGCTTCTGGTTCTCACAACAGCTACAGGAATATAGCCGCGTGAAGCTACTGAAGGCCAGTGTTCCGCGATTCCTCTGCAACTCAAGCGAGAGCGAAGCGAGGTATACGCAGTTCTGGCTGAGAGCAGTATATAGGTGTATAAAAAGAGCAGGAGAGCCTCTCATGTACAACGTTTGACTACTCTTCTTACATCTTGTACCTGAATCTATGTTTATATGGCGCGCAACCGGCTCAAAGGAGGGGGACAGAAAGGAAAGAAAGCACGCCTGAATCACCGCTGTCCACCAATTCGCCTCTCATGATCTGTTTTAGTTCGGGCTGTAGCCAGCGTGGAATGCGCCTATGTAGTGCTTAGCTGAAACTGAATTACACATATTTTGAAGAAACGAACCGCAAAAGAATGAAACCGACCTCCATCCTAGAGGGCGTTGCTGCACTCAAAACTTATTCGTGCCTATATTGCACACGGGCTTAACTTAAAACTTGAGCCCATGCAGCAAACTGTGGTGTTCAAAAACGCACGTCAACAAGAGTTCGCCGCACCCTTGTCTGTGCCCTGCTGTTTATTCCGGAGGAGTCTTCCGTGAATCGCGACCCCCTCGGTTGGAACGAGAAAGCGGAAAAGATAATGGCAATGGGTGGTAGACACGGCGTGCGGATCACGGTAAACTCTTAGAGCCGCGCTTCTGCTCCCACCCATGTCTGGCGGCCGGTGCTTGCCTTCCTTCTGAGGTTTCTTGTCAACGCAGAAATAACTTCATGAATAAGTTCATGATGGCCCAGCTTTCTCGCACAGTACAGAAATAAGGTTGTCCAAATAGCAGGAAAGATTATGCTTGCACGTCAGTGCTTTAGTGAGAGGCATTTTGTATAGTTCATGCTTTAAATCCTAAAGCAGCCAACCTGAATGAACTGTGAAGGTAGGAGGCAGATGTTCTAAACAATTGAACTCTGCAGACTAAAAGAAACTGAATAATGAGTTATTGTAAATACTGGCGACCTCAATTCCTCGAGGACGCCTGGCAACGACCCTGTTTTTAGCATTCTACTGAAGGGACTCATCATCCACGTGTGATGCATAGTAGATTTCTTCGGGTAGTTCAGTTCTGTTGGCACTGAACGGGATGGAAAGTGGAGATGCCAGCCCGATAGCTACTGATGGCTTCATCGTGGTGGCGGCTAGATCGGCGCTTTTAGTCTCAGCGTCACTACCATCTAGTGACGACCCGGCTCCCATCCCGATCACATCTGCGGGGTCGTAACCTGCCGGTGTCCTCGCAGCGCGTTCGGAGGCAAATGGCACGTCTAGTAGGGCCAGGAGTGCCGCTATCGTGGACACGGCGGCGACCACAACGACCAAGCTCACGAGAAGATGTGACCATGAGCCAAGGTCAGGCCCATCCACCAGGTCGGAGGACCGGTTGCTGTCTTGATCGATGTCTGTCGTGATACGGGAGAAGGTGACAGCTCCTCGCTGGAGGTCTGTTAGGTGGACATCCGAGCTGCCGTTAGCCCACTCCGTTGACGTTATGAGCCACCCTTCTTCGCTCGTACGATGGCTGTTGGCTACCACAGAACGGACGCCCGATAGCCGGGTTTTACTTTTCAATCGCTGCAGATCCATGGCCGCACAATACAGCGCTTACTGTTATTCATCTTCTTCTTTTGCTATCGCTTCTCACTCTTATTTGTGGGGTACGTGGTAACAATTTAACCACCAAACGAGCACAAGCAGAGTTTTCGAAGCATACTTAAGGAGGGAGGAAGTGAAAAACCCTCATTAAATTATTAGGAAGGGGGCTGGGGGACTGGTCGTCGTTGGTGTAGTCTTCCGTTAAGGTCCGTAGTAGCTTCCGCCTTCTTACAAGCCATCATGATCTGCCGTTACTGATCTCACAGACTATAGCTAAACATTGCAACCTCCCATGAAGAGCACAGGTAATCGAACTTTTTATGCGACTGCAGACCACCGAATATACGCAAAAGAGCATTTAACTAGTATTTAATGCTTTTTTGAACAATGTCGTTGAAGTATTATATAGATGGTAAAAAATTGTCTTGAATACTGTGATTACATCGTTGGATTATTGAAGCCGCATGGACATTTCTGAAAATTGTCCTATACCTTATGGTTGAAACACCGCTTATTAATCTTGACTTGTTTTTTTTTTTTTTAGATTATCGAGGAGAACGTTTATACGTCCAAAAATTTGTTTGAAATGCCCTTGAAGTGCGATTGAACCGCTGCTGTGATGTTAAAGCACTAATGTGCCGTTGTGTGGAAACGTTTTATTACTCACGCTGCAGTGATAACTTTTGCAGTTTATTCCTAGCAATTGTTTTAGGTCTGATGTAGACTGTTCCTGACAGTGGGCGCCTGTGTTGCGTTTGAGTGTTTGGTGTCTGCGAAAAACCGCTTTTCAAGTATGTGTAGTGTGTAGGCTGCGTTTTCTATTGCTTTGTTGAGAAATCTCTATAGTGGTCGAGTAAGCCCTTTTGTATTGTCAAACATCAATGTTGGTGTTGCTTCATATAACCAAATCCTGCTGTCATGTTTTATTTTGGTGCGTACATAGTGTATCATCGCTCTGCCAAGGGAGTCTTCAGTGAGCATTGTTTGGTAGGGAGTTGAGTTTATCTAGTTAGGCATGGAGTTGGGGTGTAGGTTTGGTTTGGTTTGTCGGGTTTTGACGTCCTAAAGCGACTAAGGCTATGAGAGACGCCGTAGTGGAGGACTCAGGAGATTTCGACCACCAGGAGTTCTTTAACGTGCACTGACATCGCACAGCACACGGACAGCAAGCCCACCCGCTTGCACGGCGGCCGTGTGCAGGGCTGCGTTCGCACCGTCCGTGCCCGTATACGTCCAGGTGGCGTATTGCCAAACCATATCCCCGGTGTCCATATAATATGAATTTCTTTTCCAACTTCCCGCATTACCTTCAGCCTCCTTCAGATGTCTGATGCCTCTTCAATCAAATAAAGGCTTTATTCATTCATTCCTAGCAGTGCAAGAACTTCAACACCAAAATATGATGTAGATAATAAATATATGAACAAATAGCTTGATGCAGACCAGGTATGCTACGAAAGCATATTGTCACTAGATAGCGACATGTCAAAGGCAATAAGTGAAGAGACTTGGGTGCAATCAAATGAACTGAACTGTTCATCGGGCTCCGCAAAAAAGTTAGCAACTCGGCGGTAACGATAACAGAAAGCGTGCTAACTAGACGTCGAACTGTGAATGCACGTTGCACGAGCATTCACTGATGAATTTAACGTCGCCGAAGAAATATCTAGATAACGCCAAAAAAGAAAACTATAACAACCTCGAAGGCTGCGGAGACTGGCGCGAGTGGCTGGTATCGTTCGAGATACATCTCGACCTATGTCTCGGCAAATATGCGCGACGACGCAAACGATAAAGCTTTCTCCCTGCCAAACTGAGCTTGATCAAACCAAGAGCATAAGATCGTTCCACGCCCTGCAATCGAAGTGATGAGGCCGCTCGCCAGCGGTTTTAGCAGCAGCAAATAGAGATTGCAATCATTTACGGCAGTTATCGTGTGAAGACAGAAAAGTGTGCTTTCGTTTATAGGGTTTAACCTGTAGATTTCTCAAAGCAACACCAGTTTTGAGAGACGTCATAGTTGAGTGCTTGAAAAACTTCGAACACCTGTGTGCTGTACGTGCACTGGTATCGCAAAGGACACAGGCGCCTTGTTTTTAATAATCATAATAATAATAATAATAATAATAATAGGTTCACAGGCGCAGTTCCTGTCACACTTGTTCTGTGGACAGCTCAACCGCGCTGTAAAGGGAGATGAAGGTGGGAGTGAAAGGGGTGCCGTAGTGGAGGGATGCGGAATAATTTCCACAAGTTAGGATATTTAACGGGCGCAGACATCGCCCAGCACACGGAGGCCACTTCGTTTCGCCTCGATTAAAATGCAGCCGCTGGTGGTCTGGATCGATCCCGGTTACTCCGGCACAGTAGTCGGGCATCTTACCATTACTCAACTGTGGCGGGTCTCATCAAAAATCGGCCGCCGCTGCCAGGATTCTATCCCGCATCCTTGGGCACAGCAATCAAGAACTGCACCATCACGGTGGGCAGCAGAAAATTGTTGGTGAACGCATTTTTGAAGCGAAAAGCTTCACAATGAGGGTCAGAGACGAGCTTCGCGTATGCCGTAGCGTCACAGCCAAAGCCACCTGCGCAGCACCCTCGCCAAGCTCTGCCGGTGTTGCCTTGCAACGCTTAAGAGGTGCCGACTCATTCTCTTTAAAAACAAAATGGTCTCCATCCGGGAATCGAACCTTCATTCCTAGGATCCCCAGCCGAGCACTTTACCGCTGTGCCGTGCACCCCGGTACTTTTTTTTTTGTTTGTTACCGTCTTGGCAGCACAAACAGACACAAAATACATTTACATGAAAATAAAAGCAGCAATCACTTTCTGGCTACTGAACGATGATAGAATGGATTAAATGATTTTAGTTTGTTGAGGATCGGCAGCCACTCAGGTTGAGGACCTTGCTGCCCGAACGCTTCCTGTGTGTAGATGACGCTTTCAATGAAATACTGATAAGCAGGATGCACAATAATAAGTTCATGTCTTACATCCATTTGAGTGTGCCAAACACTGTGCATGCTTAGCAACATTAACAGCTCGCAAGGCACTGCACCTGGTTCTGCGCATGGTAGGAAAGTTATTCCAAACGGCGTCAAAGGTAACTCTTTTTTCGGGGTGCGGTTTCAAGACATCCCAAAGGAAAACAGCATCGTGACAGTCTAGAAAGATGTGTTCAATTGTCTCCACCTTTTTTTTTTTCATATAATACAATCGACCGACCACGGTACAAAAAGACCTTTGCTCTGCAACCACGGCTTCACCGGAATTGTGCCAGTGCGCAATTGAAAAAAGAACGAACGCACTGAGGGCTTCACAGGCATCCTTTTGATTATTTCAGCCCGTCGCGTTCTGGACCCAAAGGATATCGACTGAGATAAACGGGCACTGGCAAAAAAACAACCAGCACATCTTTATACAACATTTTCTTCGGGACAACAGCCAGGTACTCATTCGAAAATCTCTACCTGAGGATGCGAACAGCTGAACAAACGTCTTGCGAAAAGACAAAAAAGCTTAACCTTCTACGGCCGGCAGACAAAGACGACACTACATAATCAGGCAATTATGTCGACAATCGTACTTGAACAACAGTTCGAAGAAAATCCTTTTGTTGCCGCCAGAAAAATAACCTGGTCACTATCTGTCTCAGAAATAAATGCGACAATCCTAGACCCCCATTTCGCACTCAGTGGAGCAGATAACATCGGCTGGAGCGCTCCCCATGTTGACGTCCAAATAAACATTGCGAACACTCTATGCAACTTTTGCTTGGAAATCCTGGGTAAATATAACACTTGAAGAACATGAAATGTCTTCGCTATTAATAACATATTGCAAACAGTCGTTCTAGCAAACATGAAAAAGACGTGACCTCCCTATTTGTTTGTCTTAGCCTTAATGCTCTCTGCTTCGTCGGCCCACGCCCCGGGTCGCGAAACGCTCTTCATAATTCAGCTTGTCTACCGTGAGGATGATAGCGGGATTCCGCGAGTGACAGATACTGCGAGTGGCGCGCAATTTGAAAGTACTAAAGACTAAAATAGTTAAGTCACTCAATTAGGGTGCCGTCAAGAATATGACGTCACCCATCTGCCCTCAGCCATGAGGACCAAGCGGGAACGAGTGCGCTCCGATGCCGCTGGGCGGCGCTTCTTGCCTTCCGCGAGTGACAGATGCTGTGGCTTTCCTTTCCTGTAAACGAATTATAGAACACCGGTGAACTTAGACGCGCTCGACATGGGGTTCAAGAAGAGTTTAGCTGCTGGCGAATGGCGCAGAAGACTGGAGAAATTAACTTCTGATCCCGAGGTAGTCACTGCTTTTCGCTTTTATTTTCTTTTTTTTTCTTTTTTTTTTGCGTAGTGTAAATTTCATATATAACAGTACATCCGAAGGCCTCCTCTCAGGGGACTCGTGGTATTTTCTTGTGCTTGGTGTACACCACTGAACTAGGGGAAGTTAATATTTACTGTGAATGCATTGGCAATGACAAAGAGATGTTCCCGTTTATCTGCATTTTAGGCCCCTTCAAGGTTTTCCGCCAGGTTGTTCTTCATGTGAGCAAAACTAGACCCAGGCAGTGTACTACACGTGCATCCTACGAGAAGAAAGCGCAGACAGAAACAACACAATATCTCATGCACTGACGCCTGCACACTACGTCATGGTACTTCTGCGATTGCAAAAAAAAAAAAAAAAGAAAAAGAACTGAAGGAGGACAGAAAAAAAATAATGTATATACCAAATAACACATGATTATCCTAGTTTTTATTTTTCTTTACATTTTTGCTGTTGTTTTCACCCCGCCGGGGTGGCGCAGTGATTACAGCACTCGACTACTGTTCCCAAGGACGCGGGATCGAATCCCGGCCTCGGCGGCCGCTATTCAATACAGGCGAAAAGCAAGGCGCCCGTGTGCTGTGCGATGTCAGTGCACGTTAAAGAACCCCAGGTGGTCCAAATTTCCGGAGTCCTCCACTACGGCATCTCTCATAGCCTGAGTTGCTTTGGGACGTTAAACCCCACAAACTAAACCAACCAATATTTTTGCTGTTTGCCGCATAAACGCTTAAGCTCTGGTTAGCCATCTCCTGGACACTGTTTTAGTTGAGGCTGTTCGGTTTCTAAATTGTTTCTCTCTGTGCGATTGATGTTTGTCCTATCACTGCCTTTCTGAATAAACATTCAGAAGATATTGTTCTTGCGACTGTCGGAAGAGCAACAGATACGATGCATAGCTCTTACAATGCTCCCCCTCTTAAAAGACGCCATCCTGGCGGATTAAGTGGAGGTCACGATGGCAAGGTCATAGTACGGTTTGAGTCGGACAAGGTAGACAATTTCACGTCCTCTTCGGCGGTGATTTGCTGATAGCGTGAGGGGCTCTATAAGGTAATTAACCGGAGAAGTTTGTTTAAGCTCACGATAGGGTCTCTAGTATTGACTCGGAAACTTGGGCGACTGGCCTGAAGTAGAAGAAGGCACCCATAGCCATACCAACGAGTCCGGACGATAAGCAGGCGGCAGACATGAGCGGCGCGGTTGTTTTTCTAGTGGTGCTGATTTCGAGCTGTGATTTGACGTGTGATCTGACGGCACTCTTCGGCATAGACAGCGGCTTGGGAAATGAGTGTCAGTTCGGAGGCGTCGGGACGGTAGGGTAGGATGGTGTCCATTTTTCCAGAAGGTTCCCGGCCGTACAGAAGGAAATAAGGCGAGAAATCGGTAGTCGCTTGCGTAGCAGAATTGTAGGCGGAGGTTATGAATGGTAACACACAGTCCCAATTTGAGTGGCTGGATGAAACATACATAGCCATCATGCCTCCGAGGGTCCGATTAAATTACTCGACTATTCCATTTGTCTGGGGATGGCAGGCAGACGTCGTACGATGAACAACACTGCACGCCTGAAGAAAGGTTTCTACGACATCAGGGAAAAACACGCGACCACGGTCAATAAGTAATTCCTGTGGCGCACCGTGACGCAGGATAAGGTTCTCAAGGATGAAACCAGCTACGTCACGAGCAGTTGCAGCTGGTAAAGCAGCAGTTTCAGCATATCTAGTCAGGTGGTCGATGGCAACAATGATTCATCTGTTGCCGGCGGAAGAGCAGGGAAGAGGCCCGTAAATATAGTGCTCTAGAAGATTGCACTATATACCGTAAATGTCGATTACAACACGTGCAAATGGCCGAAGTGGACACGATAGAGGCTGAGGGGAGCTGGAGAGCGTGGTGGGTTCTTGCCACGCTGACAGTTGATACAAGAGCGGACGTACTGGCGAACAAAATAGCACCTCCTCCAAGTGTAATGATGCGGTTTAGATGGTTCGCACAGCAATATATTTATCTTAAGTAGCAGCTACGATGGCCAGCGTTCACAGCAACAGCTCGAGTTTCGTCCTCTTTGTCGTCTTCACTTCTTTATCGTCCTCGGCGCGCGACCTCTCTGATTTCCTCTTCTTTTTCCTTTCCACGGGTCATGCATCTCTCTTACAATAATAATAATAATAATAATAATAATAATAATAATAATAATAATAATAATAATAATAATAATAATAATAATAATGTGGAAGAAGGCTAGGTCAAGACGGCGAGGTCGTGGCGGCAAGGACAGCGAAGCCTTGTCCAGCGTTTTAATCCGGTCACCAACCCAGGCACGCGCCAGAGCCGGCGCCGCGGGACGATGATGATGGTATGTACAAATAAAAGAAGGTCCACAGAAGGCTCACACAATCTGCCCGGGGGGTCGGAAGCGGCCAGCCTGGCCGCTCCTAACTAACCGATGTACCGCGGCGCACAAACGGTTTCAAGCGAGAGACATGGACAATTTCAGTTCCACGGTGGCGTCGATCGGCTGGGGGATCAACAGGCGCGACTTTGTAGTTAACTGGAGAACTTTGGCTGATGATCTTGTAGGGACCAAGGTAGCGGTGGTGAAATTTGTCACTAAGGCCAGGGGTGCGCAGTGGAGTATAAAGCAGTACTTCGTCACCGGGACGATAAGAGACCACGCGATGCGTAGAATCGTAGCGGCTCTTGCGGTCTTCCTGGCACGCTGCTGTGTTGAGGCGGGCAAGATGACGGCATCTGGCCACACGAGATAAGAACTGGGTAGGTACCGATGTGGAGTAGTCGGGCGTAGAGAAGAAGGAAGCGTCGAGAATTGTGGTGGGAGGACGGCCATAAACGAGGAAAAATGGAGAATAACCGGTAGTCCGTTGTACTGCTGTGTTATAGGCGAAAGTGACGAATGGTAGAATAGTGTCCCAATTTCGATGATCCGGTGTGATATACATGGAGATCATATCCGATAAGGTGCGGTGAAATCGCTCAGTCAGCCCGTTAGTCTGGGGATGGTAGCTCGAGGTTGTCTTGTGAAGGGTGGATGACGCGTAAAGAACTTCGGCAACGACTGTCGATAAGAAGGCCGTCCCGCGGTCACTTAGGAGCACCCGAGGAGCGCCATGACGCAATACAATTGATTGCAAAAAGAAATTTGCTACTTCTTGAGCGGAACCGGTCGGTACAGGTGCTGTCTCAGCATAGCGTGTAAGGTGGTCGACAGCTGTTATAATCCAATGGTTACCCCCCTCGGAGAGAGGTAGGGGACCATATAAATCGATGCCGACTACGTCGAATGGCGTGGCGGGACAGGGAACGGGTTGTAGAAGGCCAGCGGGTGAAGAAGTCGGCCGTTTTCGACGTTGGCATAGAGGGCAGGATGCGACGTACTTGGCAACGCTGGAAGATAGGCCAGGCCAAAAGAATCGTTTTTTCACGCGGTCGTAGGTTTTGTCAATACCAAGGTGACCTGCAGTAGCGTCATCGTGGAGAGCCGCCAGTATTCGTTGACGAAGCACATGCGGCACGACTGGTATCCAGCGAGTTCCATCAGTGCAATACACGAAGCGGAGTAGGATGCCATCTTCGAGCTTGAAATTGCGAAGTTGTCGGCGAAGCCGAGCATTGGGTGGGTCCGAAGCGCCAATAAGGCGATCGATGATGGGACGGCAGTAGGCATCGGCTAATTGCTGTGAGCGGAGAGTGTGTTTGTTCTCTGCGTCGTCAAATGAAACTGTTGTGATATACGTCGGGGAAAGAGATGGTCGGCTGTGGTCATAGGTGGAAATGCATTGGGAAGAAAAACAGCAAGCCGATTCCGAAAGTGGACAGCGAGAAAGAGCGTCGGCGTCTTGGTGTTGGCGACCCGATTTATAAATGACGTCAAAATCGTATTCTTGCAGGCGTAGAATCCAACGGCCAAGTCGGCCTGTCAAATTTTTGAGCGAAGACAACCAGCAAAGAGCATGGTGATCGGTCACAACTGTGAAGTGCCGACCGTATAGGTAAGGGCGAAACTTTTGGACAGCCCAGACGACGGCAAGACACTCCTGTTCTGTAATAGTGTAGTTTTTCTCAGCTGGAGTCATAGTCCGACTGGCGAAGGCAATCACTTTCTCACGCGAAGTTGCATCGCGCTGCAGAAGTACAGCGCCAAGACCGATACCACTGGCATCAGTGTGCAGGATGGTTGGAGCGCTGTCACTGAAGTGGCCAAGAACAGGGTCTGATGTGAGGGCGTGCTTCAGGTTATTAAAAGCAGCTTCGCACTGTTCAGTCCACACGAAAGGGCTGCGTGCTTTAAGTAGTTGATGGAGGGGAGCAGCAATACTTGCAAAATGCTTTATAAAACGCCGGAAATAAGACGCCAGGCCGAGAAAACTGCGCAATTCTGTAGTCCGTTGTGGACGAGCAAATTTCAAGACCGCGATAATTTTTTCAGGGTCTGGACGAATGCCGTCATGGCTGACTAGATGTCCCAATATTTTAATTTCCTTCTGTGCAAAGTGGCACTTCTTGGTGTTGAGCTGAAGGCCCGCTGAAGCGAGACACGTGAGGACCTCATTCAGGCGCGTGAGATGGTCGTTAAAAGTTGACGAAAAGATGACAATGTCATCCAAGTAGCATAAACAGGTTCTCCATTTTAGGCCACGAAGCACAGTATCGATCATCCTTTCAAATGTCGCTGGTGCGTTACAAAGTCCGAAAGGCATAACATTAAATTCGTAAAGGCCATCGGGAGTTGCGAAAGCGGTTTTTTTCTTTATCGTCCTCGTGCATAGGTATTTGCCAATAACCCGAGCGGAGGTCCAAAGTCGAGAAATATTGGGCGCCTTGGAGAGAGTCAAGGGCGTCATCAATTCTTGGCATTGGGTATACATCTTTGCGGGTAATTTTGTTGAGTGCGCGGTAATCAACACAAAAGCGTACCGAGCCGTCCTTTTTTTTAACTAACACTACTGGGGAGGACCATGGACTTGTCGAGGGACGAATAATATTGCGATGGAGCATGTCATTTACATTTTCTTCAATTACCTTTCGTTCAGAGAGGGAAACCCGATAAGGTCGTCGGCGAACGATAGAGTTACCTTCAGTAATGATGCGATGGTGCGCAACACTAGTCCGTCCCAGTGGTGGGGAAGTGGCATCAAAAATGGCTTGGTGTTGTCGAAGCAATGTCAGCAGTTCTTGGCGTTGGTTCGGCGTGAGGTTAGGATTAATAGTCTTTGTGAGAACAGAAAGAGAGACGTCTGTCGAAACACGGTGCTGAGGCTGAGGGGCGGTGAGCACCATCAAGGACAAAGGTTGAACATCCACCTTGCAGGAGAGAGAAGTTCCTTTTCGGAGCACGAGGGATTCACGTGAAGTGTTAGTGGCCGCTACTGTCGCTGAGCCGTTGCAGAACCTCACAAGACTAGACGGGAAGGCGATACCGCGTTCAAGATGACGATAAGATGGTGCGATGAGTACGTCCCCGTCAGCGATGTGGTCAGAAACAACGGTAAGCAGTTTTTCGCACTGAGGAGGCAGAACAGTATCAGCGGCGGCAACGAGGGGATGATGTCGTTCAGAAACTTCAGATGAAAAATCGCTTTCTCTCATATGGATAACACGGTCGCCACAAGAAATTAATGCCGAAGCGGTTGACAAAAAATCCCATCCAAAAATTATCAGATGCGCACATGGAGAGAGCACAGCAAACTGCACATGATGGCGGACGCCGTCAATAACAACTCGTACGGTGCACTTTGCTAAAGGGCGCAAAGGGACGTCATTGGCTCCACGGAGTTCAGGCCCATCATATGGTGTCGTAACTTTTCGCAAACGGTAGCACAAATCAGCGTGAATGACAGAAATTGCAGCCCCTGTATCAATTAATGCTTCTACCGGTAATCCTTCAGCGAAAACAGAAATCACATTATACGGGCGATCTGGAGGACTTTTGGTAAGTTCGCAGACTGCAGTTTGACCTCCGGAAACTGCAACGCTTAGTTTTCCGGATGGCGGACAGGGAGAGTTGTTGCGGGTCGGAGAGGGGAAACTGAGCGGCGGTATGGGGATAGGGACCGACGTCGGGACGCATGGGTTCCACGAGGCTCAGACGAGGATTCTGGAGGTGGAGATGATCTTCGAGGTGGGCTGGACATAGGAGGTCGTCGCTGATAATATGAGGGTACGTCACTTTCGAATGCGTCATAACCACGCCGCTCGTTCTGAATACGGCGACGGCAGAAGCGGGATATATGTCCTCGTATTCCACAGTAGTAGCACACTGGGCGAGAGGGGCGCCAGGGTGCGTAATAGTGTGGCGTAGGCTGAGCCGTCGTCACGGCGTTGATGTGGTTGTAGAGCGATGCCAGTTGGGGCGGCGGAACAAAAGGAGGGGGTGATGCTGCGACGTGCGCGTAAGTCGATGCTTGGCGGGGTGCAGGAGGGTCGGACGGCATAGGTCGCGTGATTGTTGCCAGCTCATCTTTAATGATGTTACGTAGACCGGCGTCATTAGAAGGTACGGAAGAATGATCGCACCCGTGTCGACAGACAGGCTTGAGGGTTTGGAGCTCCTCCCGGATGATGGCTCGAATTAGTGCCCGTAGATCCAGGTCAGCATAGGTCGGGCCTGTAGCAATGCTGGGCTGCAATCGGGAGGACTGCAGCTGGTCGATGCGTTGGCAGGTCGCAATAATGGCGTCAACAGTAGAAGGATTCTGGGCAATCAGGGTATTATAAGCCACAGAATTAACCTCACAGGCGACCTCAATGAGGTAGAAAGAAACGTTCAGAAATTTTAGAGCGTCGTCCCACCGGTTGTAGTTACTGCAGCGTTCATAGGTGTCCAGCCAGTCATCGACGTCTTCGTCGCGACGACCAGCGAACAGCGGCGGGTCGCGTTGTCGTGCGGGCATAGTCGGAGGGGGTGGTGCAGCCGAGGTAGAGGGTCCTGCCGATTCTTGGGTGCTCTCGGTAGACATAACGATGGTGGCAGGCGGTAAACAGCGACCGGAACGTAGCTCCAGCGAGAGGCAGGGCACAAAACAGCAAGGGGATCAATTCTCACCTCCACCACTTGTGGAAGAAGGCTAGGTCAAGACGGCGAGGTCGTGGCGGCAAGGACAGCGAAGCCTTGTCCAGCGTTTTAATCCGGTCACCAACCCAGGCACGCGCCAGAGCCGGCGCCGCGGGACGATGATGATGGTATGTACAAATAAAAGAAGGTCCACAGAAGGCTCACAATAATAATAATAATAATAATAATAATAATAATAATAATAATAATAACTTTATTAACCAATCGGAATGTACATTTACAGAAGTCAAGTTCGCCTAAGCCATCACTATGGCTTGTGACGCGAAACTCAGCAGTCGGTAACAAGTCTGAGCCACAAAACTGATTATGTTATCAAGAGACAGAGAGAGAGATATATATATAAGATACTGAAGGATATGCTGTTTCAGAATAGCAAAATATACGGCACAAAATTTATGAAGAAACCAGAACAGGCTTACACTTGCAATGGCACAAAAAGGAAATACAAAGGTCCTAATTATTCTAACCATAAATCCCTTATCTTTTTGCGAAGGTCGAGTATAGATTGACAAGTATTAATTTCAGATAGAAGGACAGTAAATATTTTTGGCACATATTATGCTCGGGTATATCTGCCAAACATAGTGCGCGTGTGGGGAACTGAAAACTTGGTTGCATGGCGCAAAGGACGATATGCATGGTGGGGACATTAAATGCATCGCTCCAGAAATACTTGAGCAACTCTGTCTGAACAAAAAGAGATCGTAAATTAGGCATTCTTGGTATCTGAAACAGGTTCACATCTTGCGGAGTGCGTAAGTTGTAAACACTTTTCAATATTCATTTCAATAAACTATTCACACGGTGATGCCACATGCTTGAACAGTGAACAAAAGTGGTAATTGCATATCTGAAATAATAATAATCATAATAATGATAGCATAAAAATATATATTTACAAAATACTTTTTAATAAATTACGCAATATCAAGCTTGTGCTCATGTCACTACAGCGTCTTAATTCGAAGCGAAAGCACCCTTTAAATTTTATAACAACAATTCTCTTGTCAGCGCACCTTGGAACTTAGCAGCGCATTGCGCCAGAAACAAATGTATGCCCTTGTTGAAGAGTACTTCACTGTTGCTCATGTCACACAACAAGGTCACAAATGAGATCTGGGAAGCGTTTACCATGGCCCCAGTTACGGATGGTTCAGGGTATATAAGTGAACGGTAGCTTTAACTTCAAAAGAATATTTTTATCGACTAAAAAGGTTGCTAACTAAGACCTCTGTGCACACGACCCCGCGTTTCACTTCGCTATTTTGCTTCCCATGAATGTCCTAGTTTTTGTGTGTTTCTGTGACGATAAGGTGTACATAAGTATGTGCGGCTTTGAGAATAAAATTGAATTGAAAGTAAGTCCTCCGTACTTTGTGTCCCGTGTCGTGTACTTTTTTGATCCCGTTTGTCGGTTTTGTCATGTTAGCGCACTCCTTTAATTATTATTTTTCTATATGTTGAGCGGTAATTAAAAGGTAGACCAGGAAAATATGTCACATTATAGAATGCCAGTTATACCAGGGCAAGACGTTCAAAACACAACACAACCTACAGTTTAGACCCGAAGCTCTCAAGAACTCACTTTTGGTCCAAATCCTTGAGGAGTGGAAAATATTGCCAAAACATCTTGAGTGTTCTCATGTAAGCGCTTTCCAAAAGGCACTTTGCAAACATGTTTAATCGCTTGGATTCACTGTTTTCAGGTGTGTCTTTCGGTTATTTCTTTATGTCGGCTGTTGACAACTTGGCTCATATGTTGTTTCAGTTTATTGCGGAAAATTGCAGAGCTTGTTTAAAATGGTTACGTAATTCAATTATTTTTAACCGCGGCATTCTGACGTGCGCTTTTTCTTTTATCAAAATCTTATTTTCTTTGTCTTCTAAATGGTACGTATTTTCTTGTTTATGCATGTGCTGCGCCGTATGCAAAGCCGCAATCTTATATGGTATTGTAAAAAAAAATTACTATTGCTTATTTGGCATACGTTGGCAGCGCGAAACTATAACACCGCAAGAGATTCCGACACGGCCGTAGCGAGTTTAGATTGCACCAGTCTTACGCTGGCACAAACTCAAGGATGAAGGATATGTGTGGGACGTAGGAAATTCCTTTGTTGTTGCTGACTGTTTAAATTTATCGATACCCCTCAGGTAAACTTTTATAGATCCTTTTCTGTTCCTCATCTCCTCGGCGCTCGCGTAGAGGGCAGGCGGCCCGCCGCTGTTCCCGCCATTGCGGCGCTGCTGTCGACCTTTGTGCCAGAGCGTCGTCTGCTACAGAAGTGCGTCGTTCCCCTGTGCTTCCGAATTGCGCTGATGCGTTGATCGCGCTTCGTGGCGTCATTATCTGCCCTTTATACGTTTACGGAATTGTGTCCCGTGACAGTAAGGATGACTGCTGCTTAGAAAAAATTGGGCGTCTGCGATAATTATACATTTGGACAGAACAGTCACTTTCGTGCGTGTGTATTTCCCCATTAGGTTTTAATACCTCCGCAGTTACACATCTACGTAAACGTGCAAACAATAACGCACACTGCCACGTGCTCCAACACTTAAGGGTGATTTATTCTTGCCAGTGGCGTTAGATATTATGCGATAGGTTATGCAGTTCATTCGGTCGAAAAATCGACGGCATATTAATAGTAGTCCTCACAACGCGTCAGAAATAATCAGGGCCTGCGCAAAAGAAATTTTACTCTTTAATTCGTGGTCCCACTTATTAATGAATGTTTGGGTTGGGATAGACGATGACAAGTTAAGGATCATCAATGAAACTAATTACTTGATGAATTATAGAAATGAAGAAAATAGCAAAAAGAGGGTTCAAAGGTGTCAGAATGCTCAAAACGGAAAGTAAATGTTTGCAGATGCTAATATTGGCGTATAAAAATTGTGAGTAAAAACGAAACATTGTGGGCGTTTAAGCATGGCTTGAACTATAGTGACAGAGCTGAAGCTATGAGTGTTACAACGAATTCTTCTGCCGACACCTGGATTTAATGTGTCGCCGTCAAAAAATTCGAACGAACCTTCTGTCCTTGCAACTTGCTGTTGTCGTTAGCCTCTACCAACTACCGAGTTATCTGTCTTCTTGTTCTACTTCTTTTATTTCTTCTTCTACTTTTTCGTCCTCTTCTTCGTATTCTTTTTTTATTACTTTCTCTTCTTCCATTCTTCTTCTTCATTTACTTCTTCCTCTTCTCCTTTTTCTTTTTATTTTTCATCTTTTTCTTTTCTCTCTTTTTTTATTTTTCATCTTTTTTTCTTCTTTTCCTTTTTGTTCTTGTCATTTTCTTCTTCTTCTTTTTCTTTTTTTTATCCTTCGCCCTTTCCTTCTCCTTCTTCTTATTCTTTCCTCCTCCAAATCCTTGCCTAGCTCTCAGTCTATACCATGTGACAGTTGCTAGGCAACGTCACGTGTCACGGTGCTACACCAACGGCTTGAAAACCTAGCGCAGTGCAGCTTTTGGTACAAAATAAAAAGTGAAAAGCATCATCCGTATCTGTGAAACGCTCAGCCTCTTTAGTGTCCCCCTAATTTTCAGATTTCACGACGTGACCTACGTGCATTGCCGTGGAATCGAGTGCGTGCTCGCTATGCTCACTCCATTCTCGTCGCATTCCATCAGAATGAACGTTTCCTTCATCATTATTGTTTTAGCAGTAACAGGCACAGCACCCAGAGTAAATTGTGTGAGGCGTACGTGTGACGCATCTGACCACTAATGTCGCCTGAACCAGCGCTTTGAGGCGATTAAAGGACTGCGGGCCTTATAAAGGATCGAGACACTACCTTTAATTGTCATATCCTAACCTAACAGGTCTTGTATACTTCCGTAAGAGCTTCTAGCGCTCCCTTCACCTCTTCCTTGAGTTGTCCCATTTGTTTGTTTTACGGCCGGCTAAAGTGGCACGAATCAGCCAGCCTCTTCGCCAAATGAGGGGGCGCAAGCCGCACTTTTTTCGTACGCTAATATAGCGCACTTATTCATTTTAGGGCCTTCACCATTTTCAATTACTTTGCACCCTTTTTCTCCCCAATTTAGAAATTCACCCTGCTTGTGGTAGACAGTCCCTCCACTGTTAGTGGTCTGACATGTGTTGGATAGTTTGCAAAGCCCGTACAATAGCTTCTACATCTCTGGACGAAGTAATTAATGGCCGGATCAATACGGTCAACGTCGACACCAGTTCTCCGCGGGCAGATATTACGCAACTCACCACTTAGCGAACCCTAGCACTAGCTCTTAGTAATGTTGCTGCTTTGCACCCAAAAATCAAGCTAAGGTCGACTCTTATTTTCATCAAGAGCTGCCGATGTCTAGGTAACCATAAACGGCTAATTTGTTTCCACCAATCGATTACGTTTAACACAGCTGATTTACTCGGTATCTTCCGCAGGTCGCTTTGGGTTGTGCCACTTCGTGTAACTCTGTTTTTTTATTCTTTTAGATATTTCCCATTCCTGATTTATACAGAGGTAGAATGTATGATTAAAGAATATGCAGGGAACTGCATCACTCCCGAGGCACCATGCCGCCGACCAGGTTTTGATTATTTCTTCGGTGATTGCATGTTTCCAAAGTTTAAAAATATCCCCTTCCCATTAGTGTGTGTTGCACATCCTTCATGCTGATCGCAACAATGTTTCTCTCACCTGGGTATCGTATTCTCCCAGCTTCAAGACAAAAGATCATCGCCTGGCGGAGAGAAGAGCTTCTTCTACCATTTACGCCCAGAGTTTAAAATCAGGGGGATCTCGGGGGGTCTGAGAACCCCAGCGCTCGAATGTATAAGAGCTGCATAAGTGAAGCAGGTTGCCATTTGTATCTTTTTCAGTGGTTTTCGGAACATTTCTTCGCTATTGTGACAGTAATTTCGCAGTGAACTTTAATAAGACAGAGAAATATATATTCCCTTCATACAACATGATTTGCGAAGCAGGCCACTGTCCGTTATCTCTCTCTTTCTCCCTCTCTATTTTCCTTTCTATTCGTGCGAGGATCATTATACAGCCCTCCCCCCCGTTCCTATAGAGCCAGACTTTAGGCATAAGGTACGCAGATGCCAGCAGGAATATTCTGGCTCATAACGCGTTGGAATATGGCTGCTCAGTCCTAAAACATTCTAAAGGAGATAACTGAATGGTACCACCTACCCTCTGAGAACATTTATTTTGAAATTTCGCACTGGAGATATAACTTCCGTCAGCGGATGCTACCTTTACACGTCGGTTAATAATTCATGGACAATGCCAGTGCCCACAATGAACTGCAGGGTAACAGGTACAGTACAGCGAAGAATGCACAGATGGCCATAGAGAAATACAGCATATTTCCATAAGAAGCACTAAAATGCGCGCCTACCGCAGCGTCGGCAGCGCTGCCGTATCGGCGCGCAGCCGACGTGGTGCAAACTTCGACCGCAGCGCCATCTCAATGTCTAGGTGCAAAGGGCGGCCGCTTTCTGAGGCGCTGTTCCAGGACTGAAAATGATCTCTAAACAACGCATCAGTTATCATAAGCTCCCCGGTAACAAATTTTTCACTTGCTCACTTTTAGTTTGGCTGCTTCGACTGGATGCGGCAGAGCTGTGGGAGGCACAGCTGCTCCTTTGCAAGACGGGGGCATGCAACAAGTTTTTTTTCTCTACATCTGGTATTTAAGACAAAAAACGAGTATATTAAACGTGCTGGACTGTTCGCATACGTGCAATAAAATATTCGTGGGCGAGAGTGCCTTTCTAAGGTGGAGAGAAATATATGTTGGCTGCCGAAAGATTGCATCAAAAAGATCAGTTTACTGTCACTCTGTATGCTAATATGCATAATGAAATACGAAATGCAGAATGTGTATTCTCCAACCTAGAAAACAGTGAAGGACGTGCGGCACAGATCACCCAAAGGCAAGCAAAAAGGCGATAAAAATCAATGCGCCGCACTAATACGACACATCATGTGCAAGGCATAAGCCGGCCGTTGTCGTTACTAAACGTGGTGCTGCAAGATAAGCGGGAATTACAATGTGAACAAAAATGTGAGATTCTGCAGCAAAGCGTACAAGACGACTGCAGAGGGGGAAAAGAAAGCATCTGTAGTAGACTTAGACAAGTGCCATGTTTTTAAAGAATATAATGGAAGCATTTGGAACGACTACGCGTAACGGGTGAAGAATAATGTTTTCCGCATTAAAGCTGATTTCTGCCTCTCATTGTCATTGAAGCATGCTCTCCGTCGTAGAATAACTCGTGTCGCTCGCAGATCCCGCACGCCTCTCCTCTATTGTCGAGTTAGTGTTTGTCATGCCAGTCTGCTTTTCTCTCGACCCCTGAAGATGCGTGAGCTGCGTGGACGATGCGTTGAGGCCCAGTAACCGTTCGCCTCGGGCTCCTTTGGTTGTCGTGTGGTAATGGTGCGCCGAGAATGGCGAGTCGAGGTACAGCAGGACCATGGCGGCCACGGACAGGGATACGAAGGCGAAACACACGATCCAAGGCACGCGCTGTCGGAAGCGGTCGTGAGTGTCTCTTGTCCCGGCAGGGAATTCCCTTCTCAGGGGTCGGCAGCTGTCCTCGAGGTCCCTGGGTATCAGCGCGAGAGCGACGGAGGGCGCGACTCTCACTGGCAGCTGAACCGACACATGTCCCTGAGTCCAAGCAGTTGGCTCGATCGGCAGCTCATCAACCTGAGTGTGAATAAGAGGAAGAGCGAAAAAATGCATTATCTCCGGAAAAAAAATAGAAGACGATGCATCGCCTTCTATTTTGGAAAACACTTAACAGACAAGAAACAGAAGCATCTATGGTAAACACATAACAGGAAACGTTTATAATGTATTTTCCCAATACTTGGTGTTTACTAAAGGGTGTTTTTCAATGCAGGTCAAGCTCTGGGTGTGCCTGAGGTGTGAGCCCAAAGTAATTGATTGCAACATGTCGCTTGTTTATAGCCCTGAGTGTGCCCCTTCGCTTGAAGCATCTGTAAGGGCACCTGGAACCACAGTCACGTTTGCCGAGGTTTGATGATGGGTCATTGGGCGTCGACTACCTTAAAGCTTGGCTCTTAGGCGTGCATCCACAAATTCTCCTAGCTTTCCACAGAGTATAGTGACGGACATACAGTCGAGGGACAGCGGAACACCCAGTCGATGTAGTTGGCCGGATGGATAGAAATTGGGAATTAGTGCAAGAGCCCTACTTCGAACATCAGAATATTCTGGACATTCCAGTACGATGTAGGCCGCGATCGCTGGGCTTCGGCAGCGACGGCACATAGCTTCGTCGGGGTCGTTTTTGAACAACGTGACTGTAAGGAGCGGTTAATGCAGTGTTGGTTACAAGCCTATAAGGGAAATGGCCTAAATATTTGAGCAGCTAGAGCATGCACGACATACCACGATATGAATTATTTTCCTAAATTAATGGGACACCTGCAAAACGAGACAAGAATGTAACTGAGAAATATGCAAACTTGCCGTGCTCGTTACTCTCGGGGGCACCAACCTTGTTCTGCCTTCGGGCCCAGGACCTGCGTGGCTTTCTATGCCAGCTTTGAATAATGTCTTCCAGCTTATCCCTGCTCATTCCTCTTGCTCCGCCAAAAGAACCTGGCTTCTTCTTCTTCTTCTTTTACCTTGAACATGGCTGGGGCGGGTGACAATCATCTTCGTTTTCTTTTTTCTGTCCTGATGAAGTGTTGCTGGTACTGACGCGTATTGCCGTTCCCCGTAAACTCCAACAACAGACGTCTTGGTTACATTATTAAAAAATAAAACAGAACCTTACGTTTTGTTCTAGCATAAAGGGCAGTATGGAAACTGAAGTGCGCTAATAATAAATAGTTTTCTAGAATGTGTGTTTTCCGAAAGTGTGTGGTGTAAGGTATTGCTTCACAGTGGCCAACACTTGGTGTTTCGCGCTTTTTATCGCAGCCCTAGGGATTCACTTCCTACGCCGCTAATAATGCTGTCAAACATAATACAGAACCTTAATGTTGACTTCCTATTTGGTGGTGATTTCAACATGCCACAAATCCAATGTATTGATTACTCGCATGCTACGTCATGAAACTCTGCTCTCTCCCTTGAATTCACCAACTTCACAAATACTAATGGCCTTTATCAATATGTAGATTTCCCAACACGACATATGGTAATAGTGTTTCCACACTTGACTAGCTCTTTTCTAACCAGCCCAACCTGGTCCGATCTATCTCTGCTGTCCCTGGTATCAGTGATCATGATGGCATCTTTGCAACTATTTCATGCTCTCAGCCTATATCAACAACCTTTCTCCCGAGGAAAGTTTATTTGCTTGAGAAAGGAAACTATCCGCTCATATCGCAGAACCTGGATGCTTACTTTCCTAAATTTATTCATGACAAGTGCTTCCCATAGCGTTGATCATCGATTCAAGAGGTGAGCCATATTGAGAGCATAATGGTAGGGTAATTGGCTTGTTCACTTTCGGTATAAGAATGATCCTTCCATGTGGCCATGCATTTTGGAGTGTACCGGCTTCCCAGTGATGGTTGAATAGGTCTGTGAGTGTATGAAGGGATCTGTCGTACAGATTGTGGAGTATGGCGTTGGTGACTCGGTTCCCCTGATGTGGTGCTTCGAAGTTTCTGGAGAGCTGTTTGTACTTCGGCGAACGTGATCCTTGCGTCTAACTCAATATTGTGCCCGCATAGGGTGGCAGGCGTTGAGTGGTGTATATATGTTTGAGTTGTGCCAAATGTAACTGCGCGTCATCTTTGTGTTGGTGGTGAGTTAGGCGTGCGAGAGTGTTACTTTTGATTATATTACTCTGGGTGGGATCTAGAAGGCGTTTGAACAGTTTCCATGCGCGGGCGGTAGTAAAGCATCCTCGCAACCCTTCACATACTTGCGTGCAGTTTTTACGCACAACTAGTTGCCATGTTCCTCAATCTGTGCGGTAAGATCTCGTACTTTGCGCTGAATTTCCGCATTGTGCTTCTGACCAGTGAGACGTTTGGTCAAGCTGGCGTGGGCTTCTATTAAATGATCCACCTTCATGTCGAGTGTTGGGTCGTCTTGCTGTGTTGTGTAATGTTGTATGTGGGAGTCATTATCGTGAAGGAAGAGTTTGGCCTAGTCCTCTACTATTCCCCGTGGCTCTGCCGATTGATGCTGACGGTGCTTTCTCAATTTCTCACAATTTGTAAAGCGATGTTTATATCTATAGGCTTTCGCCCTTTGGGTCCTGTGACGTTGAGCGCTACTATTTAGTGATCATTGCCCAGGGCGTTTCGTGTTCGCTCCCCCATTTCAGGTACCCGAGATATTTCCCTAGCGTTAGGCGTGGACTGGTGTCTATTTGGCCGACCTCGCCCTGTCACGTGGGCAGGTCGAAATCGTTGAAGGTAGACAGCTGTGACTACTGTATCTGGTTATAGAGTGCTTGTCCTCTACCATTGGTGCAGTGAGCCCCAGTCTGTGCGGCCGCAATTAAAGTCTTCTCTGATCAATAAAGGTGTACTTTTCGCGTCTTGCAAGATCTTTTGTATGAAATTAGCGCCGACGGTCGCGAGGCTGCTGGAGGATTATATACGTTGGGTACTATGAGAGAGTCTTTAGTGACATCCTCGCGGACGACTTCAAGTACAAAGACAAAGATACCAGACAGATCAAAAACGCAGGTGAAGATTGTGTCAGCACGCCTTCCATTTCACTGTCGGAATAAAAAAGGTTTGTTCCTGACAGATCGTACATATTGATTTCGCAAGCTTGTCGCCACAGAGTCATGCCAATAGTTTTGTTCGTGCTCTTCTCAACATGCACCTTTTTATAACAGGCGAGTGTGAGCAATAAACTTCAGTTGCAGTAGCACCTTCTCTGTGTTTATTTCTTTATTCCGTTCTGGTCATTTTTCGCCGAGCACTTCTCTCAATATGTACGAACTAGGCCAACAGTTGATTCTTCTGAGTGTAACTAGCTTTCCTGCAAATGTGAGGTTGGGCAAGGCCACTTAGAATGGATGGATGGACTAAACTTTAATGTCCAACAGATAAGGTGATCTACCCACCCCCCGACACGCAGGTCAAGGGGCGGGTGCCGCCGCCTCAGAGGCAGGCCGGGAGGTCTTGGGTCCCAGCAGCCTCTTCAGCCAGTTGGACGAGTAGGAGCTGGAGCTCAGGTGTCTCTTAGAAGCTCTCTCTTAGCCACTTAGTGTCTCTTAGCCACTTAGAAACATGAATGGTACATCCTCTCGCCTCACGTGGCGGTTTTTGGTGCGCGTTCATTGCAACATGGACGTCCTGCCTACAGTGCAAGACATGTGGGGCTGCCCTGGCTATCACAGCATCAGGAAAGACACCTTCCAGGCAATTTCACAACAGACAACGCCCGGGCCCGACCGACGCTGCTATATTCCACGGGGAGTTTGCACGTGAGCCAGCAGTGACACCGTAACATGGCCTCCCTGACCCTATCGTACTTTTGCAGTTGGCAGAGGGCTGGGCTGCGCCATGCCCCGGATCGTGAAACGTTCATCATAATTCCCCTTGTCTACCGTCAGGATAGCGTGATTCCGCGAGTGACAGATACTGCACCTTTAATTTCCTGTAAACGAATTATAGAAGGCAGGTGAAGTTTGATGCGTTCAATGGAATGCTGGTTGTGTTCGACAAGGGGCGCGTCATGTACCGTCATCACTGGTCATGAGTCACCAGGTGATTCATGTATCGATGAAGCTGACCCCGCCGCGCGAGCGATCCAGGCGTCCATGCGGCGCATTTCATTTGGCACTTCCTCGGATGTCGCACCACACTGCAAACAGAAGCAGACCCAGATGTCTAGGAGGCGTTAGTACTACAGGCAACAGCGGCATTTTGAATTGATGGACAGGATAGAAAAGCGCAGTATACGTCACAATGCTCTGTTGTTGTTGTTGTTGATGTTGTGACCGTAGGAAGGAGGAAAAGAAATTGGACGGGCCTGCTACTGGCTCTGTAGCTAAGCCACCTCCGCTGCCTCGTGCAGACAGAAGAGAAAATTGAAAAGAAAGAAAAGGAAGAGGGAAAGAAAGGCGCGCGCCGCAACAACAGCCGTCGTCCACCACCAGCGGTGGCGGGTGCAATGACGGCCTACAACAGATAAAACTTCGGTGCCAAGCTAGCCCCCGCCGCAAGCGGTGGTGACCCACCTGTACCCCTGTTGCGTTTCTGACAACTCTCTGATGTGGTGAAGGGTTGCTGTTCCTGGACCTACAGGGCTAGGACTGGTAGGTCAACGACGCCTGCCGTGTGGGCTAGTTGACCACCAAATTTTTATCTGTTGCAGGCCGTCATTGCACCCGTCACCGCTTAGGTGGTGGACGACGGCTGTTGCGGCGTGCGTCATTCTCTCCCTCTTCTTTTTCTTTGTCTACTTTCTCTCTCCTGTCCGCACGAGGCAGCGCAGGTGGCTCAGCTACAGAGTCAGTAGCCGGCCCGTGCATTTTTTTTCCTGGGGGTGGCAGCTAGGGAATCGAGGCCGACAAAATATCTCGAGCATACATTACTTTCCGAGCACCCGAGTCCACAGAACTTTTGCCAGCACCCAAGGTATACTCGGCCATACTAGAAAACTATACAGGCAGAAGAAGCGATATCCTCCACCCCAAAGTTCTCTCAACAGAGAGGAAACTGTCATTTGGAGACATAGATGGGTTCATACCCACACCTACACATACTAAACAAAATTCACCCTACCACATACGCAGACAGATGCCCATGGTGCGACCCCACACTACACCACATCACATTGGCCTGTCAAAACATAGACGTTGTCCCCACAATTCGAAACACGAATGCGGAGCAATGGCAGACTGGGCTGTCCAGCGACCGCTGCGAGGACCAGCAGTCTGGTACAGCGAGCTCAACGGACGGCAGTGGACAGCAGAGCCCTGGAATGATGGTGGTAACAACTTTTATTGCCACGAAATGAAAGGAATTATTTCGGGCTGGGGCGAGTCTAGGGTGGCCTCCAGTCGGGAGCGACCTCTTGAGCTCGCGTGACGAGGGCCAGTTGCGTAGTTTTTCTTGGGCTGGCCAACAGCTTGTCCCATTCCTCCGCTGAGGGAGCTGGCAAGAGTGTCTTTGGAGGGGGATTGCTGGCGCATTCCCACAGTATATGGTCTTGAGTGGCCTGCGTCCCGTCACCGCAGTGCCGGCATGCAGGGTTGAATTCTCCGTTCGTAATTAACGATAGTCGGTAGGGGCTAAGAATGGCCTTTGTTTGTAGGCGTCTGAGTGTCGTGGCTTGCGCCCGGTCGAGGTCGGGGTGAGGGACGGGGTACGTGCATCTTAGCTCGCGATAAAAGTTTGTTACCTCCGCGTATGTGCGCGGTGCCTCGACAGGCGCGTCCGTTCCCGATAGATCTCCCGTCTCCCGGTTGGTTAAGCCTCGGGCTAGACGGTCGACCCCTTCGTTTCCGGAGTTACCCACGTGAGCCGGAACCCATACGAGATTGATGTTGTGATTGAGAGATCGGTTGCGCAGAATTCGCGCCGCGAGTGTGCTTACAGAGCAACCGACCATAGCGTAAAAGTGGGCGAGATCGACGGGGAAGACTCCTGGGATGCAACAAGGAGACAGCTCCAAAGACGCCCTAAAAACCGCCAAAATAATATAGGGCAAAATAGTTTTTCCTTCCTTCCTTTTCGTTCTTCCTACAACCACAACCGGCAGCGGAGGTGGCTCAGCTACAGAGCCAGTAGCAGGCCCGTGCATTTTCTTTTACTTCTTCCTACATGCACAACAACAACATTCTCCGCGGACATATTAATAATTGGTTCACAGGAAGGGAAAGGCGCAGTATCTGTCACATTTGTTTATGTGGACACCTGAACCGCGCCGTAAGGGAAGGAAGGAGAAGGAGGAGCCGTAGTGGAGGGCTACAGAGTAATTTCGACCACCTGGGGATCTTTAGCGTGCGCTGACATCGCACAGCACACGAACACCTCTTCGTGTCGCCTCGGAACACAAGTACTCCACCGTAAAGGAAGGGAGGAAGGTGAGAATAAAGGAAGAGGTGCCATAGGGGAGCGCTACTGGCCGACGAAGGGTGGTTGCTCCTGGCCCTGATGGGGCTGGGACAGGTAGGTTACCGCCGCTTTCGGCTGGGGCTAGCCTGCCACCGAATTTTTATCTGTTGTAGGCTGTCATTGCACCCGCCACCGCTTCGATGGTGGACGACGGCTGTTGTGGCGCGCGTCTTTCTCTCCCTCTTCCTTTTCTTTCTTTTCTATTTTCTCTTCTATCTGCACGAGGCAGCGGAGGTGGCTCAGCTACAGAGCCAG
>JAJIZL010000129.1:254225-285492 GCA_023969395.1 Amblyomma maculatum | reverse complement strand
ATTATTATTATTATTATTATTATTATTATTATTATTATTATTATTATTATTATTATTATTACTACTATTATTATTATTATTCGGCGGTGACGATAACGGCAAACCTGGTCGCCGGTCATTGAACTAAGAATGTTCGTTGCAAGGGTCAGCTCTCGATTTAAAGGCGGCGAAGGTCGAGATGAAACCTCAAACGGTGACTAGCATACCCTGGAATATTGTAGAAACAGAGATGCGTGGCTGCAATCTTTAGAGATACTACTCAAGTCATCTTCTGCATCAAAAGAAATGACGAAGCTGCGTCTCGCGACAAGGAGCGTGAACAAAGAGTACATAATTGATCCGTGCGCTACCTTCACGGTAATAAGGGCGTATGCTGACAGCTGTTAAAAGCGAACAAATAAACATTTAAATGGTTTGCGGTAATACCAAGATATCATGGGAAACAACACTTGGGCGTAATTTTATCACATACTGTGGGAACCTGCGATTAGGTTTGGTTTGGTTTGCGGTGTTTAACGTCCCAAAGCGACTCAGGCTATGAGAGACGCCATAGTGGAGGACTCCGGAAATTTCGACCACCTGGGCTTCTTTAACGTGCACTGACATCGCACAACACACGGGCGCCTTACTTTTCGCCTACATCGAAAAGCGGCCGCCGAGGCCGGGATTCGATCCCGCGTCCTTGGGAACAGTAGTCGAGCGCCGTAACCACTGCGCCACCCCGGCGGGGCAGAACCTGCGATTAAACCATAACAATCAATAAATCCGCAGCTCCTCCTTCCGCGCCGTTTGGAGCTATCATTTTTGTTTTTAAGAACGCACCTTATGGTTGTTTGTGGCACTCTCAATTACTCGTTGGGAGCCATGGAAAACTTTCACAAACAAAACATGGTTATCTATTGGAAGCTTAAGCTATTTTCAACATTGTGCTCGTAAAGGTATTTTACAATAGTCTCCGCTGGCCACAATTGTTTCTCTACATGTTGCAAGTGCAGGAAAATATTCTTAAAAATAAGAGTTTCTAGGCATATGGATGCTTAAACAATTCTCCTTAGTGTGGTTGGGACAATATACCATAACATTTCCCACAGTGGACACCCAAGTTAAAGATGTTCCAAAAAGCTGGACTTGCCCAGAATAGAAATATGCACATGTGCTGTGGGTGAAAACAAAGCAATGAAAGGGCTGTCCAGTTTAGCATATCTGCCCTACTGCATGTAAACATTTTGAGGCCGTGTACACGGACGCTGCTGAAGCTTTCAGTTAGGCAGAAAATAAAGTTTCTGTTTATTTAATAGCAAATCTGGCCCATACACGCTCACCGCACTCCTGCTACAAAACCCTTTCGGTGAAGCCGGGAGTTATTACAGTGCACTAAGATCACAAAAAGCCGACACGCGCTTGTTGGCAATGTGTGCAGTGCAGAGACTAATGTGCGGGCTTGATATTTTTTGAGAGCACCTTCACTTGCTATTCACGAGTGGAAATTAGTTCGAAAATTATATAGAGGTTTTATCGTAGTGCAGATGCGCCTTTACTGGACACTATGCTGAATACGGTTCACGCCGTGAATTTTATATATCGTTGCTGCAAGCGACAGTAGATTTCTCTGCAGAAAACAATTTCTTCTTTATCCAAATGTGGTAGCAAATTTAACGCAGAAAGCCACCAAATCACGCTGAATTCACACCTCCACCCGCGCGGTTGATAGTTCACACAGAAAACATTTATCTACGACTTTGTCAAGCGTGCTTTACATGGCTGCAGAGAGGGTGGTTAGAATATGACAACTAGGAATCTAAAGTTAAAGCTCAGCTACTTTGGTCATCTGATGAGAAGAGAGGAGTCTCTGGGGAAAGATTTGATGTTAGGAAAGGTTGAGGGTCGCCGGAGAAGGGGTAGGCAGCGAACGCGATGGTTTGATGGTATCCTCGAGGCACTGCAGATGAAGTTATGTGATGTTAGGAAGATAGTGAGAGATCGGAAAGCGTGGCGTGACATGGTCCGTAGGGTCACGAAGAGTCGGACACGACTGAACGACTGAACTGAACTGAGGAATAAAAGAAGAAACTGCGGCGTTGCTATCCTACACTATCCATCTGGCCCTGGAAACTAAACAGCCTAAACCAGCATTCTAAACTCTCCTGGATCCGTAACTATGACTCTGAAAAGCCAATGTACATCGCACATAGTAGGTAAATGAAAATTAACACTACGCAGCTAACTGAGGGTCCCGAATACTCTTACAGCCATGAACACGGCGGCTAAGGCTAGAGCGCAGGAAAGTATGCAGTGCCACAGAATTTGCTACGGCCAATATGTTATATGCAGGCAGTGCAGAACAACCGCTTGCTACTTTATAGTAAAACGTTCGTCCACTTGAGAATAAGCAGTGATTGTAATGCGTATAACTTGAACCGGTGCTAAATGCGTGGATTAAAACGACAACGGGACAGAGCTGCACTTTTACGCGCCCTCCAGTGTCGATTCCTACCATTTTCAACGTGCAACTTCAAGCGACGCAAAAGAAGCGGTAGAAAGCATGGTGACGCTCATTAAAGTAGAGGGAAGGACATATATTTGGGAAAAGATGACCAGTACAAGCAGCGCTGCGGCTCTATAGTGGCTCACACAATTCTAATCTCGATATCCATCTAAGTTAGCTTCTTCGATATCTAAAAAACACTCATAGCCGACGAATATGCCGTGGACGCTACCGCTAAATCGAACATTTATAGGTGGCGACCATGCTGTCGCGTGTATTGCAGATTTCAAAAATTTTCATCCGTCAATCTTTTTCGCGCACTCGTACTCGGCTTCAACTATTAGTTTTCTTGGTGTGACGGTGTTGCTTAACGGTGAAAAGCTAACTACTTGCCTTTAGAGGAAATCCACTGACTGCCAACAGTATCTATACTTTAACAGCAGCCATGTAAAGCATTGCTAAACCAGTAATCTATAGGGAACCTGCACTGCCTAGGCGGCGCTGCGATTTTTCTACAGCGCGCCTAAAACTGCTAATGTTAGCCGCTTGGTTTGCGATAAACGGCCGACCATATTTTGCAGTATTATATTTACGCGTGTAGCAGATAACGTCCTTGCCCAGGTGCTCTCGACGTAGCCCTGTTAGGCACGCCATGCATGGGTTAGGAAGAGCGCGCAATCTGATCCCTGTAAGCGCATGCAGGTGGTGTGAAAACGCCCTACGGGAGCGCCTATAAAGTATTTGCTCTTCTCACTAGGCTATAATTTACGGCGCTGCAATCGATACAGCAAACTTCATTGCAGGTTCCCTATACAGTCAGGCCGTTCATTTTCAAAAAAGATATGTTCCGAGCCATCTGCCTTCTACGGCAATGGTAAAGAACTTCGATGAGTTCTAACTAAACAAGAATGTCCCGCCAAATTAAATGACGACGCAGTGAAACGCGCCAACGCACTTGACCGCGAGTCGTTGCTTCGTTCTACAAACAATCCTGTCCCGATACAGCAAATTAACTTGGTTTTAACGAAGTCAGCCGCTCTCTCTAATGTAACAGGTATCCTAAGAAGGCATCACAACATCCTGATGCAAAGTGACCACCTAAAAGACCTCTTCCGGTAAATGCTCCGAGCTGCATTCAGACGTGCTAAAAATTTCCGTGATATTTTAAATTTTTCGAAAACCACCCGCCCCGATTTTACTGACCGTATGCCATCTAATAAATCTCGCTTTAATGCGTGGTCCCAAATAGCAACGGCATCAGTAACTGTTAGCGTGGCTGCCAACTACGCCTGTGACACTAACAATGTAATAATTACCTACTTGAATGTTCGGCCTGCCAGCTCCGGTTTGTAGGGCAAACTGCGACGACTTTTAATTCCTTTAATTACAAGGCTCACAGTAATAAATACCCAACCTACTACTGTCCAAGCATGTAAGCAATCAAGATCATTCGTTTGACAAATTAAAGATCCCTATATCGGAATCTGAGTTCGATCGCACTGCGCCTGTGAAGTCAGAGAATCATTTTTAATTGGCAATTTTAAGGCTGTGTCGTCGGTAGTAACCGAAGGGTAGGAAATCCAAGCTGTCTATCTAAATGAATCTATTTCGGCAACTTCGAAAGATCAGCAGGGAGATGACTGGCATCCTTATCACTCCCCCCAATCTCTCTTTCTTTAAACGTATTGTGACCACCTCATTGTCCGCAGTTTAGCCACATGTCTTGGTACGCTTACTATTTCGATCATTGGTGATATACTTTTGCTCACACTTAAACTCCGTCGGATTCTCGATAATGTCGCGCCCCCACGTGTTATTATTTTCTCGTTAATTTAAACCAGTTGTAATCTGCATCATGAGGCATGTGTGACTGCATGAGTTTTGCCTATTTTAGTTTTGGTTTATTATTAGATGGTCACCGTCATCAGTACTGATACTAAAGGCGTAGCGAGTAAATATAGGACCACGACCACTCGATGGAAGTCCACCCAGCGGTCGTGACAGGACAATGCTTTAAACCTAGTTTCTCCTGACGAAGGCCGGTCCCTCGGCAGAAACGTCAAATACATTCTCTTTTTCTTCACTACGTCTGACTTTCTTACGAACGTCCTCTCAACCAAGCCCAAAGAATCTCCCCTTTTTTCCTATAATCCACGATAGTCTCGGGGAAAACGTTGGTGAAGACCATCGACTGCAAATTTCCCGTTTACCCTGCGACCACTGTAGAGATAGGCGACTCCCAAGTAAGCTGTGTCAGCGAGCACTTTGACCCACAGCAAGTAGGAACACCTGCTTTTGTGTGCCAGTCCGGAGGCATAATCAGCGACGTCTGTGACCTATTGGACTTTCTGCCACCAGCAATGAAGACATTTATCCAGCACGTTGGAACTAGCGATCACACTTCGAGCACAGGCCGTACCACCTTCGAAAAGTACCTGAGTCGGTTTGACTTCATTTCAAGGACGACCGGATATCAAGCGAATGTAAGCCTCATCCTCTCAAGATCAGAAACCCGACGCCATCGAAACCGCAATGGAGACATAGTGTACCACTGCAAGAGAGGCGTGCCTTTTGAACAGCCTTCTGAGGATGTACTGCTGCTGGTCAAGTCTCGTCTTCTGCCTCGACCATGGAGGCTTCCTCACAGCCGAGTTATTGCTGTCGATGGGTAAGGGACCGACGGGCACAACAGATTAGCGCGGGCCCCGATCGAACGCTGTGGCGAACGCCTAACAATGGCACTGCACTCGTGACGACAGGCGGGTCGTGACAGGATCGCTCTGTTCTTTTCTTTCCTTTTCTTTTTTTTTTTTGTACACGTTGTCTCGACCTCGCGGGGGCAGGTGAGACGCTCATTCAATGCAAGCGCCTAATGGAAGGACGTGACCCTAGGAGTTTTGCCTTTCCTTTTTTTTTTATGGGAGAGAGGGTTTAGTCCTCATAAAGTTGAAGGGGGCGCTTGACGTCGGAACGAACCAATCAGATTGATGTTGGTTGTGATTGGTCGTTGCGGAAATTAGGGCTGCACCTAAGGGGGTTAACACCGAGCCCGAGGGCACGGTCCGGCGTTCCGTACTAAGTTTTGATGCTCGGTATCGTCGGCTGTGCCGAGGTGGGTATATTTCCCTTTTAGCCGGTTCCAACCTGTATCTCTGCTGTAAATGTTGTAGATAAGCGCTGTGTGTATAAAATTCAGTTTTTTTCTCGTCAACTCCTGCCCTCAAGCCTTCGCTCATACCGTCTCCGACGGGGCGTCTCTGGCGCAAGGAACTTCCACTGAAACACGATATACCGTTTCTGACGGCGCCCCCCTGGTGCACAAAGGAAAAGAACCTCCATCGGAACATCGCTCGATGATTTACCCTCTAGCTTCGAGGGTTTTGCGTTTCATGTCAGCCACATCCGACAGCTCTGCATGCAACCCAAGCCTGCTTCCGTGGCCACGTCATGGCGCAAGTGCGTGAGCCAGCAGCCTTCCGCCTATCCAACTGGACGAGACCTGTCTGAATGGCCTAGGCTTCCAACCGGCAACCCTGACCCCTCAGCGTCAGCCTCTCCCCGACCTGTGACGCCTCCGTCCCAGAGAGAAATATCACGAAACACCCCTCGTAAAAGTCGCAGCTCACCGAAGGAGCAACGTGGTTAACGTGGTGGCAAGCGTCCCGAGACGCTTCAGTCAACGGGGCGCCCATGCCACCGACAGAGCCACCCGGATCACGGAGCAATAGTACGCTCTGCGCAGCAAGTCCCAGAGACGGTGTGGATTAACGCAGCAGAAAGAATGACTATCTGGTAATGTGAACTCGACATTATCGAGAAACCTCCTTAAAGTTAGGAACGTAGCTGAGAAACGGATCAGTTCGGAGCTGCATGCAACCTCTGTAAAAGTGTAAGCTGATGCTTTCATTGAGCCAAAAGGCCTTAGAATTGTTAGGCAGCCAGTAACCTCTGCAATGTCAGCCCGTAATAAATATAGTTAGCAAACGGTTCTTAATAAAGCAGTACTCGAGGTAAATAACCATTGTCATTGACCATTACAGGTCAACAGCAAAATCTTCACAAGATCAGGAAAAGCAACTTGCTGTCTCTTTTATACTTCAAGAAAGTGAGTTAGCCCCATTGCACGAATACGAAAAGAAAAAGACTGCAGAGATCGCAAAGGTAAAAAAAATTGAACGCGATAATGTATCTCCACCCATAGGCATGTTGCATGACTGTTCCGCTGTCACATCTAAAACTGATACCATATATACTCCTATCTCTTTCCATCAGTCGACTCGATCATGTATTCACTTGGATCAGTAAAGTTTTAACGCGACAGCGTTAAGGAGCTCGTGTCGCAGAAAAGCCGGTGTCGTCGGCGTCGGCGGCGTTGGCCGTGAGCGATAAATCCCGGCATGCACTTCATAAATAAAAAGCAACTTCCAAGATGGGCTGGGTGGGAATCGAACCAGGGTCTCCGGAGTGTGAGACGGAGACGTTACCACTCAGCCACGAGTTTTTTTTTTTTTCTTTATTGCCTGTTTTGAGTTCACATCAATTCAAAAAAGATCCACGATAATGGTGAAACTCGCAACAACCAGACTTCGGCTGTTACGAAAGGTTTAAAATTTTTTGAGGACAGCCAGTTCATCGAGCACACTGATCCAGTCAGGTGGATCAGAAAGCACCCGATACGTTTCTCTAAGAAGCAGCACACTCTCGATAAAGTTCTCGCGTACAGAACGCGTGTTGACATCTGCATGTTGCACTTGCATCCTTGTTTTCCACAGGCTGTGGAGGCTCAGGACCATGACTAAATCCAAAGGAATACCCTCACTCTCGACTGGAAGGAACCGTATGCCATACGGATCTAACGGAAGGTCTTTCTTTAGTGTTCTCTGGAGAACATCCCAGTGAAAGACTGGGTCCCGGCAATCCAGAAAGACGTGCTCGATTGTCTCTGGTTTTTTGCAAAGGAGACAGTCTGTTGTCCAGGGAACGAATAAGCCTCTTTCATGTAACCAGGTTTTAACAGGTAATGTGTTGGAATGTAGCTTAAAGAAGAACGTTTTAACTGAAGGCCTAACTGGCATCTTTTTCACACGCTTTAAGACATCCTGTCCGGGGCCTCCACGGTGTGGTGCACGGTAAATCGGCAACGGTATCATCACATCCAGAAGATCTTTGTACAGCTTCTTCTTACACACTTTGCTCAAGTATTCCATTGAAAAACGCGCATGCAACATTCTGAAAGACAAGACAACTTCGCGCATGTACCCTTTTAAAGCGCCACTCATATTCTCACCAGAACAGACAACGTATTCTGGAAGCATTTTACACAGTCGTACTTGCATGACCGTCCTCAAGAATTTGTCGTTTTGATCACGAAGGAAAAAAAAACGCGAGACAACCTGTCGCAAAAAGAGATGCACAAGGCCCAAGCCCCCCGCCTTAACAGGCAGAAAGAGGTTGGTTCTGCTGCACTTTTCCCATGTTGATGCCCACATGAAAACGGCAAAGACACGATGAATTTTTTGAATGCTAACACGCGTCGCCGAAAGCACATTCATTACGTACCATATCTTTGCCACAAGGAAAACATTGCACACATAAGCGCGTGAGAACATTGACAACGGCTTGCCCTGCCATGAATCAGCTTTCTCTCTCGCTCTCTCTGCTTGGCCAGCCCAGAATGGGGTGGGATCTTGGTACGATTCAAGCGGCACGCCTAAATACTGGGTCGGCAATTTTGACCATTGCAAACGAGAAAAGTATTCAGGCGTAACATCCCAGTCTCCATGCCAGAAACCGGCACTTTTTTCCCAATTTACTTCACAGCCTGTCTGTCGGCAGAATTTTTCAACAAGGGCAGTAACTTCTTGAATGCTTTCTCTGCTTGAACAGAATACAGCGATGTCATCTGCATATGCCAGCATTTTGACCTGTGCTGACTGCAGCATAAAACCAGTTATACGGTACAAAATGATTATAGTGAATGCGGTGTTGCCTTAGAAACGTGCCGTAGAACGTTATATTGCGGTGAATATCGGTAATTATGAGCATGTTACTTACAGAAGTCGCAGTTACACGAGTAACTAAGTACGTTTACGCTACATTTCTTCTGCGCTCTGCGCACATGCAGAGCCACCTTGCGGCAAACACAGAACCCCTCCTCGTAATGTGCGGCGCTGCCCCGACACGTGGCGCGCCACTCGCCCCTGACGTTTCGCCGTGCACCCTCGCGGGTTGTAGAATCAAGCGTCTTTCCTTTATTTAGATCACTATCTTCGCTCACCCGCTTCTCCCCTTCGGGCCGCGCGGGTACCGGTGCGGGGATGCCCCAATACCCTTGCGTTTAATAAGTTTTCTCGCTCTCTCCCCTTCCAACATCCAGCGTGCGTCACTCGAACAGTGGTGTTTAGGCGACGCGGCTCCTCTTTCCGCTCACAGCGCGATTGCTAGGTGCAGCGTCTGATGCCGGACGCCTCTGACGTGATCGCTGCGCCGTAGCGCTTCTGCTGGAAAAGCGTCCCCTGCGATGTGTGGCGAGCTGCTTCCGAGGAATCATGCTTCTGCGTGGTGCTCCCAAGCGAGATAGAGGACGATCCCATCAAGGCGTCAGCCCCATGATCGCGTCCGCCTTCATGGCGCGTCGCTGCCCGGCTTTCTCCCTCCGAGACACCGAGTTCTTTGGTTCGTTCCGCTTGCTCAGGCGCACGTTTCGTTGCCGCGCCGAACGCTGCGTTGCTCGGCGCTCACCGCGTGATTCGTGAGTGCAAAGTCCGACGCGGGGCGCCTCATCAGTGATTGCTGCGCCGTAGCGCATGGTCTTACACTCCTTGGCAGGTCGACGAGTGTTGTATTGCAGGGCCTTGCGCGCTCGCTCTTGAGACGCGTGTGATGGAAGCGGCGCCGTCTACCAGTGCCGGTAGCGCTGGGCGGTGCGAACGAGGTGCAATAACGCTATCGCGTTCCACTCTTGAAGGCGAAGCTTAAGCGTCCTCCAAAATTTTTCACTACTCTTGACTGTAGCAGAGACTTTCTGCAGATCCCGATTGACCTGTAATGACATTGCCATTGCCTTTACTTGCCATCGAGGATTGTTCAAGTTTGTACGACTACCCTTCGGTTTGTGTAATTCACCTGCTACTTTTAAGCAGGTTATGGATATTGTGCTCGGAGACGCTAAGTTTAACTACGTTTTGGCCTACATGTAACACACTATATGTAACATTTTCACGCTTACAGCGTCTTCTCCCGTTCCAGTCCAGCCCGCTGGAAAAGGCGCGGTTCTTCGACCGAGGCAGTAGAAGGACCCGGCTCACTCGCTATCCTGGCGTGGTCTGACGTGCCGTCGCAATTCCGCGGTGCTCCTATACAGACAACCATGGCGCGCAGCAAGATACCAGTCTTATCGTGTCGGTGCTGAGTCACTGTTACTAGTTAACTGTTTAGTGTTTTTATTTTCATTTATTTATCAATACTGCAATCCCCTCAGGGGATTTTAGCAGAGTGGGACACAGTACATATGTGAAGAGTACAATAGTAGCACAAGTTGAAAAAAATATTGAAAACAAATCAATACAAATCAGATTAAAAGAACTCGAAGTTAGCGCTTTGTAATTTTTTTTAAACAATGCATGAAACAAACGCTGACAGTGATTTCAACACTTGATCATCAGTAAGGCGATTTCATTCTTCGACAGTTCGTGGAAAGAAAGAATACTTAAAAGAGTTGTTACGTGCAGTAAATGAGGTTATTCTACGACTTTGTCCCTGACTAGTAGCATAACCAGATGAAAAAAACTAGTATTTCCGTGAAATCTATGTTATAGTGTCCGTTAATAAGCTGAAAGAGGAATTTAAGGCGTGACACCCGGTTTCTCTGCGTTAATGGTGGCAAGTTTACTTTTGTTAAGAGCTCTGTTACTGAAGTAACAGAGCATTATAAATGAAGCGAGCTGCTCGTCTTGGCACCATCTCTATCTTGTTAATGCTAGTTTTAGTCAGTCTCAAATGACACATGCATATTCTATAATTGGCAAAATTATGGTTTTATATGCGAGTAAGCGGACAGCAGGAGTAGAAAGTTTCAGAGCTCTCCTCAGGAAGAACAACTTGCAATTAGCAATAGCTACTACATATTCAAGGTGCTTAGTCCAGCTGAAGTTAGTGATCCAGGGTCCGAGATACTTGTATTGTCTTACTTCAGAAAGAAATACATAATTAGCCGCGTAAGGAAACTTTAGTTTGATTTCTGTGTGCAATGGACATGAAAACAGTTCTATCAAAATTAATCACCATCTGCCATTCTTCACACCCTTCTAAAATGTTTTGAAAAGTATCGTTTAAGATATTTTGGTCAGCTGTGTTGTCTATTTCGGAATACAATACACAGTCATCAGCATAAAGCTTAACCTTAGCCGGAACCCCTTGCGTAACATCATTAATAAATAAAAGAAATAGACGCGGTCTAAGAACCGAGTGTGCAGCGGTGGCGTAGCGGTAGAACATCCGCCTCGCATGCAAGAGGACCGGGGTTCAAATCCCGGTGCCGCGTAATTCTCCACCGGATTAAAAAAAAAAAATCCGCGTGTCGATGGAATTGCATACACAGGTTTGGGCTGCGACCTGATGCCGGTGGACACCTCCGGCAACGCACTCCCTCACCAGAACAGGAGTTGGCCACCCTGGTGCAGTAATTGGCTACAACCTCCTATGATAAGCTCCATAACGCTCCATAAAACCCCGGCCCTCAGTCACCAGCGGCTGCGGAACAACTGACCACGGCGGCGGTCAGACCTGTGACGCAGCAGGGGGTGCTAAGAAAGCCTGGCTCCGCTGGACAGGCCGCCATTGGAAACTGACCCTGGCAACGTTTAATGCTAGAACCCTAGCTAGTGAAGCTAGTTTAGCAGTGCTGTTAGAGGAACTAGAGGGCATGAAATGGGATGTCATAGGGCTTAGTGAGGTTAGGAGGCCGAATGAGGCATATACTGTACTGAAGGATGGACATGTACTGTTACCGAGGTTTACCGGAGAGGCGACAACTAGGAGTAGGTTTCCTTGTCAATAAGTATATAGCGGGTAATATAGATGAATTCTATAGTATTAATGAGAGGGTTGCAGGCATCGTCATCATCATCATCATCAGCCTGATTATACCCACTGCAGGGCGAAGGCCTCTCCCATATTTCTCCACTTAACCCGGTTCTGTGCTACCTGCAGGCATCGTAATTAGGCCTAATAAGCGGTATAAACTGAAGCTTGTACAGGCCTATGCGCCTACATGTAGTTATGATGACCAGGCAGTTGAAAGCTTCTATGAAGATGTAGAATCGGCAATGCGAAAAGTAAAGACGCAGTATACTGTACTAATGGGCGATTTCAATGCCAAGGTAGGGAAAAAACAGGCAGGAGACAAGGCAGTAGGTGACTATGGCATTGGTTCTAGGAATAGCAGGGGGGAGTTACTAGTTGAGTTTGCAGAGCGCAATAACTTACGAATCATGAATACCTTCTTCAGCAAACGGAAGAACCGGAAATGGACATGGAAAAGTCCTAACGGAGAGACTAAAAATGAAATCGACTTCATAATGTGTTCAACCCCCGCCATTATGCAAGATGTAGAGGTAATCGGGAAAGTGCGATGCAGTGACCACAGGATGGTAAGGTCCCGAATTAGCCTAAATCTGAAGAAGGAACGCAACAGATTAGTAAGAAAGAAACCCATCAACGAATTCGCGGTGAGGGGGAGGGCAGAAGAGTTCAGGATCTCGCTACAGAATAGGTTTTCAGCTCTAACTGAGGATGGCGACATTAGCCTAGAGGGAAGAAACAATAATTTCAGAGATATCATTACTGAGTGCGCGGTAGAAGTAGGCGGTAGGATAGTTAGAGAGGATACCGGCAAGCTGTCTAAGGAGACGAAAGAATTAATTAAGAAACGGCAGAATATGAAAGCTTCCAATCCAACAGACCAGATCGAATTGGCCGAGATATCAAAGCTAATCAATAAGCGCAAGGTGGCCGATATAAAGAAGTATAACATGGAGAAAATTGAGCATGCTGTAAAGAACGGGGGAAGCCTTAAAGCGGTAAAGAAGAAATTGGGCATAGGCAAAAACTAGATGTATGCGATAAAGGACAAGGTGGGCAACGTCATCACTAATATACAGATCTCTACAGTAGCAGAGTCCTTCAATGCTTTTTTCTGGTCACGAAACTTCCGCCTCAGTTTCATATAGGGTCAGCACTGGCCGCTAGAGGCGCCGCTGGGCACTGAAGGGCACCGAGCTGCGGCGGAGCCGCCTGCCCGGCCCAGCCGGCTTTAAATCACAGGAGGTACTTGCACCCGATTAGTCGAAAATTTCAGCGACAGTCGGTTTGGCTTTCCTTCCAATCTAGTCTAACAACACTATGACGACCTTCATTCAGAAAGGCGCAGGGAAGGAAATGACGACGCAACGACGTACAGATACTTCTCTGAAGCAGACGATTTGTGTACAACTGTGCAGCTTCCTGTTTATTCTGAACTCCCCCTTGCATATTTTTGAACGTGATGCGGCGCACTAACGCCTTGTAGACGACGATATAACGCTGACGATGTTGCGAGAAGGAAGCGATATGCGCTACAAGGACAGTTGCTTGTCTGCTGATTTCGCATCGTCGTTTTCGATCTCAAATCTTGAAGCTCGTAACCGTTAGCTTGCAGTTGGCGAAATACGCGCAGAAACATGACCGTAGTCCACATTCAACACCTCCTAAATGTGGTCTGACAGTTCAAGCGTGAATCCCGCTTTCAAGACGCGTATATGTAGCCGGCAGTGGAAGCGCAGGGTTGGACAGAGCGTTTGGGCTAGTCGATGCGTGCGGACGGGAGCGTGCATCAGGCAAGCATGTGATCGGCTAGCGATCGCGACACCGATCAGAACCTACCATGTCAACCCTCGTTACACCAAGGCCCCGCGGGGAGCCAACGTCAGGCTCTGGTCCCAACGTCCTCGACACTGAATCAGCCCCGCAACGACCTACCTGCAGTCATTTTTTTTTTTGCTCACAGCGCAACAAGAACGGGACACGAGACGAAAGACTACCACAGACAACCGCTCTTTGTTTCGTCTCGTGTCCCGTTCTTGTTACGCTGTGTGCAAAAATGATGAACACTTAGCAACTCGCCACAAAATTCCGCCTTGCTGGACCTACCTGCAGCCCTGCCCTCCTTTGAATAGGAGATCGCCATCCCAGCAGCTAAGCACCCGCTTCCCCTCTATATTGACCTCTCTTTTGTTTTCCTCCCTACATACCTCTCTTCTAATTGTTTTGCCAGCTAACGCCTTCTAAGTCCTTATTGTTGTTACTAGTTCGGTAGTTATTACAATTGAAGGTCTCTGTTATTACCCTGATGTCTCATACCCCAAACTTCCCTCTTTCAGTTTTTTGGAAGAAAAATAAACCTTAATACAATGCAATAAACCTCAATACAACTGGTCTGCATTTGTTCAGTTGTGTATTCATTTGTGCCCCATCTTCTGTAACTTAGGCTCCTTTTTAAGCTGCGGTAACTGCATTGTTATTAGCAGGCATCTGTGTTACTAACTGCCATATACCTCATGCATACGGTCAGCGGCTCATCAGTCGTGGGCCATATCTCTGGTCTGTGTGTCCGAACCCAATTTTTCTTCGATGCTAAGAGGAACTGTCGGTAGTTCTCCCACCGCAAAATTCTATATGATTGCCACAGTAGGCGCATTGGCCTAATTAATTTGCAAAACCCTAGGTGCCAATTTACCACTGACCCAGCCTATTTTTAATTCTCCTTGTAATGCAGTTCACAAACTAAATTTTATTTATAATGCTCACATCATCATAAAGCTATCAAGAATTACAAACATTATCTACATATTTTTGCACCATCGCATCCAATCTGCAAAAATATGGACCTATACACAGTAGGCATAAGAAAACTAAATATGAATAACTTATGAAAAAGCAATAGCAAGTCGGTTTTAACAGACAACCGTGTTTAATATGTAAAGAGAGGAAAATATGATTACGCAGCTGTCATCAGGCGTTCTTCAACATTTACAGCAAACAGCGCGCAAATACTTCTCAGAAAATTCTTTTTGAACATCAATGACGCATATTGCTGTGCATACAGTAGAACAAAATTTTTGCTAACTACACGATGAAATATTGAAGACATGAGCCTCACAAAGAGCGAAAGCACACAATAAATCAGTAAGGTGTAGTAACTATTGCAACAGGACGTGGCAATGCAGGGAAGCGATAGTCTTGTAGTAGACCTCATAAGTACAAAGCACAATAAAGCAATTATCAAAGCTGCCAGGCGACTCGTGTATGCAGGCGGAGTAAAAATATGTCTTGAGTAACAGTGTAAATATAAAAGATAAAATTAAACAAAAAATAGTAGTACAATTATTACAGAGATTAGAGTAATGTTCAATGCACTGGCATAGAAAAAAAGATTCACGATGCCAGAGCATTGAAGGACACTGGCAATGCTTTTATTGAGGTAAATATAGTGACAGGGATACCTGACCATCACAATAAAACTAGCCAAACAAGAATGAGCTGCAGGATGATTAGCCGGTAGTCTCCATTTGAACTCATTCCCCAAAAGGAAGAGGAAAGTTAGTGCTGGCACCAACTTATGACGCGGAAACTTGGAGGCTAACAAATGTGAGGATAACATTAAGAACATTTCAATTAGTAGACTAGGAACATTTCAAATAGCAGTAGAAATTAAAATGATAGTGGTAATTACAAGACAAAACAAGGAGTTGCATGAAATGAAGAACAAACACAACCTGATGTTTATTTTACAATACTGCTAGCCGCCTTTTAGTGTCAAAAGCAGCAGTGGACAAAGTGCTTAGCGCTTATGCATACAGGCGAATGTGCGATACCAATACATGGAGCTGTGATAAACAATAAACATATACAACAGCTTGCATCGGCAGCAAGGCATGGGCAAAGTTCTACATACTCTTGTGCGTTGGCCAAAGAACATGGGGGATTACCGTATTGATGCACACAGCAAAAATGAAGATCACGCACACAGCAGTCACAAACAGAGGAATCAAGCCTAAGTCAAGAGGAGCAAATGAACATGTAATAGAGAGAGCAGACAACCCGTGTCTTACAACAGAGTAGATGCCAAGAAACTTTTGAGCGAATTCACAGCGTTCACAGCGAATTCCTCGACACGAATGATGTCCGCAGCGTGAAAGTGCTTTTCGCAAACACGCGCATATTTAGAATCAAAACTGAAGTCATCAGCTTCTTCCCGAGGTATTGCACGCTTCCATTTTTCCGACAGCTCCTTGTCAGCAGGGAAGCGAAACAACGAGACCTTCTCTGTCACGCCTTTGTAGCCGGAACGGCATCCTGGTACGCAACAAGTGTTCGGCATGGTGCCACGCACACGAGTTACATGATGTCAATGCACAACACAACAGCAGACGTCGAAATTCGCACTCAAATTACCAGCAGCAACGCTTGCCGGCCGGCCGCGACAGTGAGAGCTCGCCGTCTGGCTCGCCGAACGATGCCCTTCAGTGCCCAGTGGCGCCGCGGCGCGGCAGGCGCAGGCGGTATATGAACCTCTCCCATAGCGTGACGGAGGAGTTTCGTGACCAGAAAAACATTGAAGGACTCTGACAGTAGCCAAAGTAGTCAGGACCGTAATGAGATTGGCGGTAGGGAAAAACAGTCAGACGTTCCACCAGTGACGAAGGACGAGGTCAAGAAAGCACTAGAAACTATGAAAAGGGGGAAATCAGCTGGAGAGGATCAGATAACTACAGACTTGCTGAAAGACGGGGGGATATCATGCTAGAAAAACTGGCCACCCTGTATACGCAGTGCCTGGTGTCATCGACGGTACCGGAACCATGGAAGAACGCAAACATTATCCTCATTCACAAGAAAGGGGACTCTAAGGACTTTAAAAATTACAGACCAATCAGCTTACTGTCTGTTACGTATAAGGTATTTACTAAGGTAATCACTAATAGAATCAGGACAACCTCAGACTACAATCAAGCAAAGAATCAAGCAGGGTTTCGGAAACGGTACTCTACTATCGATCATATCCATACCATCAATCAGGTGATAGAAAAATGCTCGGAATATAACCAGCCCTTATACATAGCATTCATTGATTACGAAAAAGCATTTGACTCAGTTGAAACCTCGGCGGTGATGCAGGCATTGCGAAATCAGGGGGTAGATGAGCCGTACGTGAAAGTGCTGGAAGATATATATAGTGGCTGTACAGCAACCATAGTTCTGCATAAAGAAAGTAACAAAATTCCCATAAAGAAAGGTGTTAGACAAGGAGACACAATCTCCCCAGTACTATTCACAGCTTGTTTGGAGGAAGTATTCAGAGACTTGGAATGGGAGCAGTTAGGGATAAGGGTAGATGGAGAATACCTCAGTAATCTGCAATTTGCTGATGACATTGCCTTGCTAAGCAACTCGGGGGATGAACTGCAAATAATGATTGATGACCTAGACAGAAAAAGTAGAAAGGTAGGCTTGAAAATCAATATGCAGAAGACTAAGATAATGTTCAACAGCCTCGGGAAGGAACAGCAGTTTACATTAGGTAGCGAAATACTGGAAGTAGTAGGCGAATATGTCTACTTAGGACAGATAGTAACCGCAGATCCGGACCATGAAAAGGAAATAACAAGAAGAATAAGATTGGGATGGAGCGCATTTGGCAAGCACTCGCAGATTATGACTAGCAGCTTACCGGTATCGCTCAAGAGGAAAGTATACAACAGTTGCATCTTGCCTGTACTCACCTATGGGGCTGAAACGTGGAGGCTAACCAAGAGAGTTCTACTTAAGTTGAGGACAACCCAGAGGGCTATGGAACGAAAAATGGTAAGGGTAATATTAAGAGATAGGAAGCGTGCAGAGTGGGTGAGAGAAATAACTCAAGTTACCGACATTCTATTAGAAATTAAGAAGAAGAAATGGACATGGGCAGGACATGTAGTGCGAAGAGAGGATAACCGATGGTCGCTGAGGGTAACAAACTGGATTCCAAGGGAAGGAAAGCGTAGCAGGGGGCGGCAGAAAGTTAGGTGGGCGGATGAGATTAAGATGTTCGCAAGGGTCAAGTGGATGCAGCTAGCACAGAACCGGGTTAAGTGGAGAAATATGGGAGAGGCCTTCGCCCTGCAGTGGGTATAATCAGGCTGATGATGATGATGATGATGACGCAATCGCAGCATCCCGTGACGCAACTTTTCAAGATGGCGACGGCGACCAATAGGAGCGGGCGTTTTAGAGCGCTCTCAATTATAGAGCGGTCCGTAATACGGCCCCTGGACAAGAGCACAACACACACTGGGAAGCGATCACTACATCATTAACATATCGCTCCCCGTTAAACAATCCCGCCACACACACATCACCCACAAACTGGTGAACTGGGACGCCATCCGCGCATTGCGGAAGGACGACACAAACACAACTATTACGGACATCGAAGAGTGGGTAGAATCACTTATGACCGATGTCCAACACAATACCCGGCTAATTACAGCCACACAGGACACCCCCACTCTAGATTCCCGTCTCGCCCACCTCTGGGAGGCGTACCACAGCTTACTCGAGCGTTGGAAACGCAACAAGTTAAACAGAACGCTTAAAAAGAGACTGACCGCACTGCAGACGCGGATACAACACGCAGAGGAGGTCTGCCGCTCTAATTGGAGGCAAGTTTGCGACGGACTCGCCGGAAAACTGTCCACCAAGCGAGCTTGGCAACTTCTGAGACATCTCACAGATCCAACACAGTCCAATACACAACACCATGTTACACGCCTCGTACACACAACAGCGACCCGGACGCTCTCATTGACACACTTCAGCGAACATACACCTCACCCGGCACATCCGACTCCATGCCCCCCCACTCAGGAAAACCTAACCCGGAATCAGACGCTGATCGGAAACGGAGGTAAGAGCGGCCCTCCTGACGCTCCGCACAATTTCAGCACCGGGATTGGCAAAATCTCCAATTCTAAACTCCGCAACCTTGATGACAGATCAATCACACAGATTACAGATTACTTCAACAGATGCTGGGTGGAGGGCACCCTCCCCCAGTCCTGGCGACACGCCAAGGTAATATTTTTACCAAAACCGAACAAGCCTCTTAAACTTGAAAACCTGCGCCCAATCTCGCTCACCTCGTGTCTCGGGAAACTTTTCGAGCACGTGGCACTTGCGAGATTGACACTTCACATGGCGGACAACGACCTTTACCCACACAGCATGGTGAGATTCCGCCTCCATCTCTCCGCTCAGGACCCCATGCTGCAGCTCACTCACGACATCTTCGACCCAGCTATCCCGGGCCACACAAAGGCAGTCCTGGCTTTGGATCTGTCCAAAGCTTTTGATCGCGTCGAACATCAGGCGATCATGACTGCCCTCTCTCCTCTGAACATAGGTGTATGGATGTACACTTATATCCAGGCTTTTTTAACGGATCGCATGGCTGAGGTTCATTTCGGCCCCCTTACCTCCCAACCCTACACCCTCAGGAGCGTCGGTACTCCACAGGGTTCCGTCCTCTCTCCTTTCCTATTCAACGCCACGCTCATTCCACTCGCCCGAAAACTGTCCACGATACCTCATCTTAGACATACCCTTTATGCAGACGACATCACACTATGGACCACACACGGTAGTGATGGCGACATAGAGGTTACCTTGCAAAGTGCCGCATCCCTCACACAAGACCACGCCCAGATCATCAGACTCTCATGCTCCCCAGAGAAGTCTGAGCTACTTATACTTCAACCCACGACCCGCGGATGCCCCACCACACCGATTGTCATCGAAGTCGATGGCCGTCCCGTCCCAGAGGTGAATACGCTCCGGGTTCTGGGACTTCACATCCAGAACAATGGCAAAAACACCTTAACTGTCAAGAAACTAAAGCGGGTGACAGGCGCGATATCGCACCTCATCCGACGAGTTTCGGGCCATCACAGAGGCATGAAGGAGAACGACCTATGTCGTCTAATTCACGCCTTCGTCCTCAGCCGTTTCTTATACACAGTCCCCTATCTCCGACTCAACAGGCAGGAAACGGACGCCTTGGACGTCATGTTGCGCACGGCGTTCAAGACGGCCCTACATCTCCCAATTAATACTTCCACAGAACGGCTTTTACAGCTTGGCCTCCACAACACAATTGGGGAGCTTGTGGATGCCCATCGCCAAGCCCAATACTTGCGTCTCACCAAGACCTTCACCGGTCGCCATATCCTGGAGACTTTAGACATTCGTGTCCCAGCGAATGACCCTACCCTCCTTCCCATACCTCGCCTCCTCCACCAAGACCTTCTCAGCAAGCCTCTCCCTCGCAACATGCACCCCCAGTATAACGAGCAACGCCGCCGAGCCCGAGCAGCGGCGCTCCACAAATACTACGGCTCCGAAACAGACGCCGTATGGGTGGACGCCGCATGCACGAATGAGGGAGCGGTATTGGCCGTCACAAATTCCTTCCTGCAGCCTGTTGCTACTATCCCCCTCCCCTCGGTCACCTCCTCGGAGGCAGCCGAGGAAGCAGCCATCGCCTACGCGCTTGCACACGCGGAAGCACGCTACATAATTTCCGACTCGAAAACTGCGCTACTAAATTTTGCGCGTGGTAGAGTTCACATTTCTGCATTCAGCATACTGAACTCGCCCGCCGCTAACCCACCCCGCTATGTGGACCTGATATGGGTGCCTGCGCACTCCGGGAATCCCGGTAACGAGGCCGCCAATGCGTTAGCCCGGTTAGGTTCTTTAAACCGGGCGCCGGCGGCCTCCGATCCGGGATTCACGCGCGATCGCATGCACTCCTTCAGTGAGCTAACGCAAGCCTATCGGGCCGAGCGACTACTCTATCCTCCACCTCACCCATCTTGCGACAACTACCACCAGACGCTCTGGCGACGACTACAAACGCGCACCCTCCCGTCCCCTTATAGTGCGTCTCGCTACCACCCCACCCTCACCAATCCCTCCTGCACCCTTTGCAACAACCCCATCGCCACCTTCGCCCACATCCTGTTCCAATGCCCGGCGGATGCTCCCCCGCGGGGTCTAGAGCACCTTACCACCTGGGAGGACTGGGAGACCCTGCTGCACTCTGAGGACCCGCTTCGGCAGAAGATCGCCACAGACTGGGCTGCCGACGTCATGAACCATAGGAACATGAACGTTTGAGTGTAGTGGGGCCGTGCGGGGGTCCAGGGGCATGCATACCGCAAACTCCTCTGTTTTAATAACGTTATTACCACCCTCACCGCCGCTTGCGGGGGGGGGGGGGGGGGGGCTAGCCTGCCACCGAATTTTTATCTTTTGTAGGCCGTTATTGCACCTGCCACCGCTTCGGTGGTGGACGACGGCTGTTGTTGCGGCGCGCGTCCTTCTTTCCCTCTTCCTCCTCTATTTTCTCTTCTGTCTGCACGAGGCAGCGGAGGTGGCTCAGCTATAGAGCCAGTAGCAGGCCTGTGCATTTTCTTTTCCTTCTTCCTGCAGCCACAACAACAACAACAACTGACATCGCACTGCACACGGACGCCTCTTCGTTTCGCCCCGCATAGGTGGTGCAGCGTTAACCAGTGTAAATCGTCTGGCGTCTGCTATCGTCGTTGCTCAAGGCATCTCGTGAATCGTCTGAACATATTGTAACGGGTATTGGGCCGAGCGTCCAAGAAACGCCCTGAGCCTAGAAGACTTCCGAAGTCCGAAAGTGGTCCCAGCGCGATTACCAGAAACCAACTTCGTCGTCTACGGCAACTGACTATCTCAACTTCGTTATCGACTATTTTTTGTATCACTGCCTCCTCCTTTGTAGCATCTACTCGATGCGACGCTGTGTTAGTAGGAAGAAGTTAGCAAAAGGGTACATAGAAGCGTCACAAAGACCCAGCGGCAGTTGACGAAAAGTTCAGTCATGCACGATCATGATAGGGCTTCAGCCGAACTACGTGCTCAACTTCAGGTTGCTGTGACCTTCTGATTGGAGCTGGGACTACGGGAACAACGGCGTAGGTGACGTCACTGAGGTGGACAACTTCGTAAGGGACTGAAGTATCGACGTAGTAACTTTTCAGATAAGCCGCGATGACGGACAGGTGTCCAAACCCACACGAAGTCACCCGGCTCGTATGTGACCATTCTTCGGGCGAGGTTATACCGAGCAGCGTCATTCGCCTGTTGTCGGTGCATTCGGAGGCGTGCTAGTTGCCGCGCTTGCTCAGCACGCTGAACAAAGGTGTCTGTGTCAAGCCGCAAGAAGGACCAACTGGCATTGTGGCGTCCAACGGCGTGCACACTTGGCGACCGAGGACAAGCTGAAACGGGGTCAGTCGCGTCGTTTCTTGAGTGGCAGTATTGTACGCGAATGTTATGGTAAAATCTCATCCGAGGTGCAATGTTCTGCGTCCACGTACATAAAAATCATGTCGGTGAGGGTGCGATTGAGGCGCTCCACCAGCCCGTTTATGTGAGGGTGATACGCTGTCACACGTCGATGGCTAGTGTGAGTCAGAGTCTTGACCAGCCTGGTTAGGCGAGCCGTAAAAGTTGTTCCGCAGTCAACGATTAGCACGGCGGGGGTGCCATGACGTAGGATGACGTTATGAACGAAAACCTGCGCCACTTCGGCTACGGATGTCGGTACCCTGCAGGTAGTCGACGAGGGGCCCTAACTCTGGGTCCATCCTCTGAATCTGCGCCATTTGGGATTTACTAATAGCCCCAGAAAGGGAAAATCATCGGCCGTTTCTTCTGGACATATGGCGATGGATGACCGCGACAGACAGCATCCTGATGCTTCCGTCCTGATTTGTATACGACTGTTACGCATACTCTTGTAATCTAAGGCTTCGTCTAGCCAATCGTCCTGAGTGGTCTTTGAGGCTCGCTATCCAGCATAATTAGTGGCGGTCGCTTATAACGCGGGAAGGTCGCCCGTATATGTATGGTCGGAACTTGGTGAGGACATATATATTACCGCCAGACATTCTTTCTCAGTTGTTGTTATTTTCGGAGCAGATAAGTGTTCGATACGCGCAAGCGATGACCCGTTCTGCACCGTCCTGCCACATAATTAGTACTGCACCAACCATCGGTATAACCGTTGCTGGCATCAGTGTGGACGTCAGTTGCTGCGTTTGAATCAAAATGGCCGAGTATCGGGGAATTCTGTAGTCGGCTACGAAGCTCAAGGAAAGCGGTTTCTTGCTCACTTCCCCACAGGAACGGCGTGTCATCTCGAGTCAGTGTGGTTAACAGTTCCGCGATGTGCGAGAAGTCTCGTACAAAGCGTCTCTAATATGAGCACAAACCCAAGAACCGTGGAACAGCTTTCTTGTCAGTCGATCGCGGAAAACCAGGAACGGCAGTGTTCTTTTCAGGGTCCGGGCGAACACCTTTTCGCTGATGATGTGACCAAGGAAGCGCGGTTCCTCAAAGCCGAAGAGACATTTTTCCGGTTCGATTGTCAGGTTGGCGTCTCGGAGAGCTGTTAACACAAGCCGTAACCGTTCTAGGTGTTGGTCGAAGGTAGTCGAAAAAATGACGGCATCGTCCAAGTAAACCAGACATGACTGCCACTTCAAACCGGACAGAACGATGTCCATCATGCGTTGGAACATGGCCGGTGCCGAGCATAGGCCGAACGGTAGCACCTTAAACTATTACAACCCATCGGGTGTTACGAAAGCCTTCTCCCGGTCTCTCTCGTTCACCTCACTTGCCAGTACCCACTTTTTAGGTCTAGCAACAAAACGTATCGGGCGTCTCGCAGTCGATCGAGTGCTTAATCTATACGGGGAAGCGAGTAAACGCCTTTTGTGACAAGATTAAGTTTTCTGTAATCGACACAGAACCACAGAGCGTTGTCCTCCTGTCGACGAGAACCGGAGAAGCCCACGGGCTTGTAGACGGCTGAATGACATCGTCTGCAAGTATTTCTGTGACCTGTCTCTGAACTGCTACTCGTTCCATCGGTGAAACACGGTATGGACGTTGGCATGCGGGACGCGTGAGCTCGTCTGTAATTAAACGGTGCTTGGCGACCGAAGTTCGGCCCACTTTGGAAGACGTGGCGAAGCAGTCTGCAAATTCTGCCAAGGCAGCCGAAAGGAGATTCTTCTGAGCCGGCGATAACTCGGTGTTAATTTCGACAGGTGGCAGAACGTGTCACGGTCCAGTATTGTTCTGAAGGTCTCCTTCCACAGCACACAAATGTAGGCACTCCTAGGCTCTTCGCCACGTCGTGGAGGAAGGAGATCACCGTTCCTTTGACGAGGTGCTGAAAATGTTCCGCAGAGTTGGTGAGCAGAACGGTAGTGCAGTCATCCCGTAGGTGTACGATACCTCGGACAACGATGAGACCCAGCGGAATATGGCCCTCCGCCATGCCCTCAAAGTCATGAAATAGGTCATCATGTACGCGCACCAGGACACGGCACCGTGGCGGCCCCGTGACATCATTCTCCATGCATGATACGCAGAGCGTGGCTACAGGGACCTAGGGTGTCGAAACATGTCACCGTCCGTTTAGTCGATAATGTGACTGGTGCGTCATTGAAATTAATGATTGCGCCGTGCACCTGTAAAAAATCAGTTCCCAGGATTACATCCCTGGAACAATCGGATAGGGCAATGAATTCAACGGTGTATATGAAACCGTGGATTCCGACCCTCGCTGTGCACATACCCACAGGGGGAATCAGGTGGCCCCCAGCCGTGCGGCTTCGAGTTCCTTTCACGGCGTTAGAACCTTTTTGAAGTTCTCGCGCAAATGTACCACTCATAACTGAATAATCGGCGCCGGTATTAATCAAGGTGGTTACCTCCACGCCATCAACTATCACACACAAAAATCGACCGCAGCGGATTGGATACTGTCACTGCCTGCCTCCGCCTGGGTATCGTAGGCTCGAACATTTAGCGAGGGAGGATCTTGGCACATCCTAACGTCAGGGGCCTTGCCTCCAGAGGTCGCTGGTGTCAGTTCTCCGGGGAAGCTAATGCTAGATTTCTGTGAGCGACACGATCTAGTTATAGTAAATAGAGAAACAAAATGTGAAGGCCAAATCATGTGGGAATTCCGCAACAGGCAGACGACCATTGACTATTGTCTAATGTTGCAGAAAATTTGTAGCAAGGTCACAAAAATGGAAATAGACGAAGAAGGGGAGTGTAGTCTGGGAAGTGATCATAAACGTATTAGTCTGCTGTCACGAAATCGGCGCACATTTTCATCAGGCCGGTACGGCGCGAGGCCCGCGCGGCGTCGCGTGGAGAGCATGGAGAGAAAAGCCCCTTCCCCGCGCGGGAGAGCGCGTAGCTTTGTACGCGTTGCCGTGACCCTCTTTCCCATTGCCCGGGGAGGACGGTGGTTCATCGGCCTGGAATGTGCCAGGCCTTTCGAGAAATTTCTATGGGACCTGGCCAATGACGACGCGCGGCTCGACTGGAGGAGAAGAGGGAGCTATAACCAGCGAAGCTATGTGTGTGTGCGCGCTAGCTTTGACGCGTGCTAACAAACAGACGCGGCGCGCCCTATTTAAAGAGACCGCGCCGCTTGATGAGTCAGTCAGTCAGTTCGTCAGTGTTTTGCGACGTGTTCGCCTGTGCTTCGGCTGGACTCCCGGGGAACACCCGCTGCTGGCAAGCCCACGGACTTTCAAGGGAGCGGCGCTCGTCTCGTATGGCGGCCACATCGTGACTCTTGAGGCGTCGGACTGCAACAGTGCCCGGTGAACAATTTGGTGTTTGTTTATGTAACTCTCTCTTGTTTGATCTGTTGTAAAGCCTGTGTTATTGAATCATTCTGTAGTTGCATGCTTAGCGTTTGTATTCTGTGAACCTGTCGTCTGTTATATTTCAAGTGATCTTGTGTATTCCTTTGTATCGTCTCTTGCTGTGCATAAATTGTGTTTTGTTTGTTACTACTGACTCCGATCCTTACTCTGGTTTGAACCGGCGACCGCTGGGCACCAAACGACCACCCCCTTCTGTCACTACAAGGTAGTTGAATTCCGGCTGAGCTTGCCACGCAAGTCGAGGGCATCTCCTTTGCGACCGGAACAGATACCCCCACTCACTTCAAGGGTGTCTGGGAGTGTGCGCACCGTTAAGGGCGCATCGTCAATAATACCCCCATAATTATTAACGGGTGACATCTGCAGATGGGGCCCTTCATGAAAAGAGAAATGGAACTTAGACAAAACGTAAACGCAAAATTAAACGACGATCAAATAGCGCAGATAGCAGCAGACATAGAGGAAGCAATAGAGAAAAGCCGCATGGAAGACTGGGATTATGAACAGATAGAACTACTCACAACGAGGAAAATTCAGGAGCTTAAAGTAGCAAACCGCTGGAATGGAGAGGAAGCCACGGAGCTGGTGGAATAAGGAAATCAGGGAAGCTATTGAACAACGACGGGCTGCTTCAAGGGAACACCGAATGGCAAAGAAAGCACAGGTATCTCAGGAGGAAATCGACCAAAAATGGGAATCATATCGACAAAATAAACTTCAGGTGCAGGCCCTCGTCCAAAGTAAAATAAGAAAGTCCGCCGATCGCTGGATGGCTGACATACATGATGCCTCTAGAGGCGGAGCAAGAAAATTCTGGAACCATATAAGCTGCAGCTAGGGAAGAAGAATCAAAGAAAGCAGGATCGGATTCAAGATAACGAGGGAAATTATTTAAAGGGAGATAACGCAGTGAACTACATTACATCAGTTATAGCAGAGTCATTTAAGAGCGACAATAGGGTAATCTCCGCAGATCAGGAAGCAACACAAGGTAGCAGAATACAAAGCACCTTAGAACTGACCGATCTAAACTGGAAAAAGGCAGAAAAAAATATTCCTAAAAACACATATACAGGAATAGATGGAATTCCGATCAAGCTGAATAATGAACTCGGTCCAAAAATTAAGGAAACGTTGTTAAAAGCTCTGGAAACAGTCATAACGAATAAGCAAATTCCGGACAGCTGGCGGCAGAGTAAAATGAATTTGATTTATAAAGGGAAAGGAGACAGGATGCACATAAAATTCTATAGGCCGATTACCATAACATCTGTTATGTACAGGTTAGCCATGCAGGCGGTGAAATTAAAGGTGCAAGCATGGGTAGAAAGTAACAAGATACTCGAAGAACTTCAGAACGGCTTTAGAAATGGTAGGCGCTTAGATGATAGCCTGTTCGTGCTTACCCAATGCATCGAAATATCTAGAGTGGAAAATAGACCTTTGTATTTGGCCTTCCTGGACATAAACGGGGCGTACGACAACGTAAGCAATGAACTCCTGTGGAACATATTAAAAGAACAAGGTATCGGTTATGAGATAATAGAGTTCCTACAGGAAATATACCGGGATAACAAAGTAGAAATTACGTGGGAAGGGATAAGAAGTACGGAGGATGTCAAAGTATGCAAAGGATTAAGACAAGGCTGTCCTCTATCACCTGTGCTGTTCATGCTTTATAAGATAAACCTGGAACGGAGGATACAAGACAGTAACCTAGGTTTTAACCTGTCATATCGATTAAGTGGAAATGCGGTAGAGCAGCGCCTCCCCGGTTTGATGTATGCAGACGATATTGTGCTCCTAGCTGAGAGTCTGGAAGAATTGCAAACTCTAGTTAAGTATTGCGGAGACGAAGGGGACGCTCTAGGCTTCAGTTTCAGCGCAGTTAAGTCGGGTCTGATGATTCTCAACGGCTCAACTTTTCAGGGTCTTAAAATACAAGGCCATGAAATACCTAGAGCAGCAGAATATAAATATCTGGGGGTATGGGTAAACGAAGGATTGGCATACATTGGAAAGCATGAGCAATCACTTAAGGCCAAAGGGCGAAGGAATGCCGGGATAATGAAGCATAAGGCATTGTGGGGATACAATAGGTATGAGGTTTTGAGGGGTATTTGGAAAGGAATTATGGTACCCAGACTTACTTTCGGAAATGCGGTTTTGTGCCTAAAATCAGAGGTACAGTCGACATTAGAAATAAATCAGAGATCCGTTGGACGATTAGCACTAGGTGCCCACGGCAAAACTACAAATGAGGCGGTACAGGGAGCTATGGGCTGGGCATCTTTCGAAGTGCGGGAAGCTCAGAGTAAAATATTATATGAGGAACGCCTGAGGAAATTGGACAGTAACAGATGGGCAGCTAAAGTATTTGAATACCTGTACTTAAAAAGCGTTGACTCACAATGGAGGAAAAGAACTAGGAAACTAACTAGTAAGTATGCTAGTCACAAGGACGGAGAGATAATGAGCATTAAACAACAGGTGAAAAACACAGAAGGTAAAGTTAAACGATTTGTGCTACGGCTTGGGGGATAGATGGGCTTCCCTGTACAGCAGGTGTTCTTGTGGCTTCTTCTGCTGCCTTCGCTCGTATCGAGTGGTGTTGGTGACCACCGCTGCGTCCGTGGCTCAGCGACACATTGCGGTGCGGAGATGACGACTTCCCTTCTCGGACTGTACACGTTTATTTATACCTTTTTACAAACTATTTACAATAATGTCGTTGGATGCGACATCAAAACATAGAGGGCTAACTGCAACCGAGTGAACGATCGGAGGTCAGAGGCTAGCAGAATCAGGCCTTGGCCTCCTGCTACACTTTAGGCCGGAGTCCCTTGGGCCCTCCGTCAGCCTAGCCTCCCACCCTCTTCCAAGGCCAACTGTCTCCCGAGCCCTACTGTCTCAACCTCCTTCCTTAGCGTTCAAAATTCCAGTCTAGTCCGTTGACCAATCAACGACTAGTCACTCTGTGGCCAATAACATGCAGTCTTTTGAAATGGGCTGGCCAATCATTGTGCCACATATACCCCTCCCCTACGCATGTCAAATAAAACACATACAAAGCACGCACTAAGCGGCGAGTGGTTGCGCACACAAACACATATATCTGCAACTTTTCCCTCTCCAAAATCCTCCCACGCAAGAGGCGCCAAGCAGTCGCAAAGACAAACGGCGTCGACGGTTACACTTCCAAAAATACATAAACACACACGCGCAAACCTCAGGCCCAAACATTCCGATCCTTGCTCTTGGTCGGTTGCGCGCGGGCGGCGGATTCAAAGGGACGTACAGGCGTCTTCCCGTGAAGACATGTCAACAGCGGCTCCCTCTGCAGCGCGTTCTCCCCAGGCCGTGTTACGCCACGTCTCGGGATTTATGGCCTCCGCGCCCTCTCCACTCTACCCGGGAGACATAGCAGTTAGCGCCGAACCCACAACCACTGCGCTTAGGCTGTGCCTTCTAACTGCACTGCCCTGCCTCCCTCGCGGCACGGGACGGAGAAAGCCGGCGGCGTCGCCCGCTGCCATGTGTTCTGGGCTCACTTTCGAGAAGCGGTCGTCCGCGCGACCGTCATAAATCTGCCCGCGTCAAGCTGCCCCTTGACCTTGGTCGCCCCTTCGGAATCTCGCTTCCGTGCGAAGCCCGCAAACTTAACTGGTAAAAATTGGATAAATTCGATGGAAAAGAAACAGTGTGGAATTATACCGAAAGTGGAAAATGCAGATCAGGAAGGAAGATTTCTTTCATAACTCAAGAGGCAGTGCCCTACGTTTTGAAGCTAGATCAGGGTGCCTTAGTACACGCAGCTACAAAAAGAAATTTACCAATGGAGATGACGCATGTGCTGTATGTGGAAACTCCAGTGAAACAATTGACCATATTATACTCGAATGTAATGGTATCCATCCGGAAGTTGATGCAGGCGCAATCACTGTTCCTGAAGCTCTAGGGTTTAGAGATAACAGTGGCCGGGTGAATAAACCGGCGGTGGAAACTAGCGAAAAACGACTGGAAGATTGGTGGCTTAAAAGCAGAGAAGTGACATAATGTTAGTAATGTAGGAACAAAAATTTAATAAATAGAATGATGGTTTAGTTAACCATTCTAAATCAATAATTAAGATATATGGAGAAAAATGAGCATGATAGCTACTGCTACCACTCCATTTCAAAGGGGACGCTCCTATATTCCATCCATCCATCCATCCATCCGGGTGAAGGCTCGACGAACGATGGCCAGCTAAGCCAGTCGGGCGCCCGGGGCTAAGAGAGCGGCAATGGATCGGCGAAGGCGAACGGGACTGACCGCGACAGGAGTGGACAGGATTCCGGTGCGTCCGGAGATGCTATTCAATACCTCGTGGCCGTTATCCATTCCGAGGACAGGGTGCGTCGGGTCCGAAGCCGTAAAGTCGTACTCGGCGATACGGGCATGCACGGTAGAGTTGCCCAGTCTCCCCGCAGTGGTAACAGATTGGCCTGCGGTCTCGCGCCTGCAGATTAGCTTTGAAATGCTCGGCCACCGCTCTCTGCTCAAATCACTGATCACATGGTTAATATTAGTTTCAGGCTGATTTATCCTTTTAGTGATTGTTCGTTTCCCCAATCCACCCCCCTCTGCACGGGGGCAAAAGTTCCTTTTTTTTTAGCGAAAGCTACACTGAGCTAGGTTTTCAAGCCGTTGGCAGGGCACCGTGGCACCGTGTGCCGTATGCCGGGAAGAAGAAGAGAAAGCTGCACTGCGCTAGGTTTTCAAGTTGTCGGCGTGACATCGTGTGCCGTATGCCGGGAAGAAGAAAAAAAAGAATGACAGGAGACGAGGCGTCGAGTGCTGCTGCCCAGGCCGAAGCCGCTGCTGCACGGCGGAATGAAAACAAGAGGAGACGGCGGGCCGAGGAAAGTGGAGGACAGCGTGCCGAGCGACTGGAAAAGCGGCGACGGCAAGACGTGGAAAGACAATTCCGACTAGTGGCGCGTCGCGACGTTCGATAGTCACGTCGGTCTAGGAGGTATATAATATACGGGGCAAGCGTTACGGGTTACAACTTAAAACTAGTGTGCGATTCTATTCATAATTGCATAGTTTCATCAAGCAGATTCTTATGCTAGGTAAGACTTCATTGCTTTTTCTTTTCCTTCTTTTTTTTCCAAAGTCTAGTCAAACATCCATATTTATCAGAATACATCAGTCCTTGACCCCATATATTTAGAATCTACAATGCACCTTGGCTATACATTGGCCAATCCTCCGCCATGTGTATGTGCCATTTTGACTGAGGTCATCATCATCATCATCATCATACTGGTAGACAGCAGAGGCGCTGGCAGTAGGGGGATGGAGCACGAGGTCGGCAGAGCAGCCAAGATGCACCTTCTAAACGATGCCTTAGGAAAACGGCGAGCCGAGGAGACAGAAGAACAGTGTACCGAGGAATTGGAAAAGCTGCGGCGGAAAGACGCGGAAAGACAGGCCCCACTTGCTCTTACGACAGGAGACGAGGTGTCGAGTGCTGCTGCCCATGTCGAAGCCACTGCTGCACGGCGGAAGTCTCCCTGCTTTACTGAACATTGGAACGTCTTCATTGGGTAAAAACGTTTAAGCCATTCCCTAACTTGTGTGCTCCACTAATAAGCTGAATCTTAGCATAGCCATGGGGCCGTAGCTTTCGCTACACCATTAAGCTTAACCTTATGGCGAATTCGAGTGGGAGAGCAGGTGCACTCGAGAGCACACGAAAGTGCTCTCAGACCAGCGGGTACCCTGCAGTGGGAAGCAGGGGTAGGATCACTGGGTTCCATTGGTAAAGGAGGAGGTCTTTACCTCCACTGAGAGCAGTCGAGTGCACTCCTGGCTGCTGTCGTGACGCTGGGGCTACGTCGACCCGGCCTTCACTTGGTAGCGT